>PVLD010029041.1:0-18574 GCA_004027595.1 Dinomys branickii | reverse complement strand
CGTCTCGCCCCGGCAGCCTGGTCCGCCCTACCACATCTCCCCCGGCATCTCAGAGAAATACGCCCAGTTTAAACTTCCCAGCCGAGGTTCCGGCATTCACGCTCACCAAGTCTGTCTCGAGCTGGTGGTGTTTATTAAGGAGGTTCGCTCCCTTGCTGCTCACCCGGTCGCCATCTTCCCCGGATCCCTACTATTCTCTTTAAAATAAAAAAAATAAAGGAGACTAAAGAACTTCAAAAAAAAAGCATTTGAAAAGGCTTAGTGTTAATTTTTCTTTAAATTCCTGGTAGAATTCACCACTGAAACCATCTTGTCCTCTACTTTTCTTTGATCGGAGTTCTGACTATTAGCTTTTCTATTCAATAATTCTATTTAAAATTCTTATCATTAAGTCAGTTTTGATCTTGTATTGTCCAAAATTTCCTCCTGTGGCTTAAATTATATCATTTTGGGTACAACTGTTCCTAGTATGCTTTGTTTCTTTTTGTTGTTTGGTGCTAGGACTCACATTCAGGGGGTTGCACTTGTTAGTCAGGCACTTCAGCCTTGAGCTATGACCCCAGCCTTCATGGTGCTCTTTTATAATTGATTTATGTAGGGCACAGGAGAGTAATCTCCTATTTGCATATTTTATCAAGAAATTAGGTTTTAGTTTTGTTTTTCTCTATGCCAGTTTTCTCTTTTATATTTAACTGATCTCTGTTCTAATCTTCAGCAATTCTTTCCTTCTCTATGCACTGAGTCTGGATTTCTCTTCATTTCTCTGTTCCTTAAGCTAGAAGTTTATGTTACTCACTTGAACTTTTTAAATAAAGTTTTTTATTGGGCGTAAGTTATCCTTTGAGAACTGCTTTGGTATTGTATTAGTTTTTATGCAGTGTACCTTGATTTTCATTCATCTCCATATATTTTTAAATTTCATTACAATATCTTTTTCTTTTGCAATTGAAGACTGCTAATTTTGACATACGTGTAAGTTTTACATATTTCTTTATATCATTTTTATTAACTTTATCCTGTTATCAGAAGAAATATTTTATGATTTCAACCTTTACAACCTTATGAAGACTTGTTTTGTTTCCTAGCATGTATTTTATGAGAAAGGTGTTCTATGTGTGCCTGAGAAGAATGCATATATGCTGTTCTAGAGGAGTGTTCTATTAACGTCTGTTAGCCTTGATTGCAGAGGCTTGCTATAGAGTTTTGTTTATAGGGTGTATTTCTCTCTTTTGTCTAGTAAATGTAGATGCTACAACTATTATTGTTGGATTATTTTCTTTTTCGAGTCTATTCTGCCCAGATTCCTGTGCTTTCAAACTGAAATGAATACATATTTTTTGTGTAATTGCCACAACTGTGGTGGATTAATACATTATGTTTTATTTTTAAAATTAAAAACACTAACAAAACAAGAATGAAGACAAAATCAAAACAACACAAAGCAACAAAAATGATATATGACCTCAAAACAAAATGATAGGAATTAACAATGGTTGCTACATTACATAACTGTTATCTTCAACAAAGTTTCTCAATATAACACATCATTTAATGTCTTTTGTTTCTTTTAATGATTTTTGAATTAAAGTCTACTTTGACGGCTATCAGTCACTGCAATTTAGTGTTGCTCATTTTTGAATACTACTGCATGGAATATCCTTATCCAATTTTTGTCATTAAATTTACTTTTGTCTTTACATTTGCAGTGAATCTTAAAAATAGCATATAGTTGGATCATTTAAAGAAATTCTTGTTAATCTTTTTAGTTATAGAGTTTAGTCCATAGTTTAATTATACTGAATATGATATTGGATGTTATGTCTTAGATCTTAGGATCAGATTTACTTACTCAAGATTTTTGGTTGAGGTTACTGAAAGTTTTTGAATGGGTGATTGGTTGCTAAGTGACTTTTCTATGTGAATTTTACAGAACATTTTTCTTTATTATCTGTGAAGCAAACTCTTGGTATTTTGACCAAGGCTCAAAATTGCTTTCCATATTAACCTCTATTTAAGTCTATTTCATTACCTTTTTTTTTTTTTTCGGTACTGGGGATCGAACTCAGGACCCTGCGCTTGCTAGGCAAGCGCTTATTCCACTGAGCTCATTACCTTATTGATCTGCTGGTGTTTAAATAGTGATTCCCTTAAACTCAATAAAACAAACTAACTCAAATTTCAGTCTCTGAAGATGACCTCTTTTTCCTTTGGGGCATACCTTTAACACTCAGTTTGTTTAGAAGTTTGTGTTAAGCTTTACTTGTACAGTACTTGAAGGTCAATTACAATTGAGATCTTGGCTGTTCACACCTCTTTTATGAGCATGCTGTCATCTCTAGAAATTCGTGGTTTTACATATTCTAAAGAGTATAAAGTTGTTCTTCAAAATTTTTATCCCCAGAGGTTTTATTTAACACTTTCTCCTAGAGTTTAAGATTTGACTGATTTTTTCCCCAAACACCTCTTGCCTAAGTACCAATGAATAGTGCCTTTCCCTTCAGATGGTAAAATCTTGCTCAGGTAGTTACTTTGGTGCTGGAAATGTTCACAGTTACATGAAATAAAAGCAAGCCTGTGGTCAAATAATCACAATCCTAATGCTAACAACCTACAAACTAGAGAGTTCCTAATTTGCTATGATTTAGCTTATAATTTTCTAAATTAATAATTGGTCAAAAGGGGCAAGCATTCAGGAGAAACTATCCTTTAAATTTTAATCTTTTCTTGGGATAGTGACAAGTAGTATAATAATTTCTTATATTCCTGGGCTGTGGCAGTGAGTATCAGCTCACAGCAGCGAACAACCACTGTTTACCCTGTTACTAAACTCTGATGTTCTATCGTTTAGGTATTAAATACATTGTTGACTTATGGTATTTCCATTTATTATGTATTTATCAGAGTACAACCCCAATGTAAATTTTGGGTCATCTGTGCTTGACATGGGTATTATTGTTCTGAAAGGTGGTTCCTAGGTAGGGAGTGAGGTATAAGGTCAAAGCAAAACTAAAATACTATATACAACTTTATTCTGTTGAGATATAAATATTTTTGTATGCATTAAGCATTTACTAGAAAGTTTTTATTAGTTTCCAAAACTTCAACAGATGTGTTTCTGACAGGTCTTTATTTTATTTACTTGTAGTTTATTTACTTTTTTTGGTGGTGGAAATGGTTTTTCTAGCACTTCGCCCATATTTTCCCTGGTGTTTTTATAATTGTTTAGGAAAGTTACTTGAATTATAGTTCATTGTATTGATTGTGTTCCTTTGTTTGATTTATCAAACTCAGAAACTACTTTTACCCATTTTGTTTTTTCGTTTTTATCATTTTAAGTAATTTTTACTGGTTTCTTTAATAAAGCAACTCTCAATTTTTAAAAAAGATTTCCATCCTTTTTACTATTTAAATATGTAATTTGTTTTCATATCTGAAATTTTTGTGTTATTTCCATTTGAATATCCTGATTTTATTTCACTTTGAGAACTTCATATTCCTTATGTATGTTCTTTTACGTTTTATATCATTTTCTTAATGGCTTTTTCTATTTTGCAATGAGGACTGGGTGTTCAGTTTTGCAGCTGATGTTAGCCAGAAGATCCCAAAGCAGTGGATGTTTGGTCTTAAAAGTCTGCTCCAGCCTTTCAAGGCTTCTCACACATTTCTACACTTACTTGTTTTTGCAATGGGTCAAACCATTTCCAATTTTAGTTACCGAACACAAATTGATGTAGTGCAATTTTTTAAATAAAATACTGGTAGCTACTTGTATATTTTTTGTTGTTCTTTTTCTCAAGTGTATCAAAATCTCAGCTGATTTCCTTTGTTTTTCCTCCACAGAAAAAATACCATCTAGGATTTCTGCCTATTTCTCTCCATTTACTTATATTTAGAGGTTGGTGTAGTTCCCTCATAACTGAATTTCAATATAAAGATTAGCTATGCATTTCTGGTTTCCTGTTTAGTTACTGGGTCTGTTTCTGTCTTGGGAAGTAATAATATACAAAAACCATGACATAGCTACCATAGCTACCCACAATCTCCTTTTATGCTTGAATCTTATGTTTATTACGTAGAACTCATCTTAGCTAATGTTCATGAAATAAAGAAATGAGAATGTCATTTACATGTGTCCTAGTGAGGATGCTCTAGTAACAACAAGGTTTATTTGCAATATTTTATTACTGTATGTATGACAAACAACTCTTGATAGCACTTGTCATTTCTTCCCTTCCATACATGAAGGGTTTGTGCACACATTCACATACTGCATCTAAGTTATTTGCTTCACGGAGAAAAGAAACTTAAAAATATTTCTGAGTTCAAAAAGATATTCATTGATTATCACTAGTACTCTAATGCTTTTAAAACTAGAGAATAAAATTCTCTACTTTAAATAATACCTTAATTATACAAAATTTGGGATGCTGACCTTTTAAAGTTACAACTTACATGATATTCATAGGCATTAATATTCATATGCACAAAAATTTAGAATTCAAAGGAAATCTTTTGTAAAAGTTCACTGCTTCAAGAGAAATTACGGCTTGATAGTTTTCACAACATGTTCAAATTTGCCTTTATAGTTCTGTAGCCCATTTTATGGAGAAGTTGCTCCAGAGCCAGAGCTACTGGCCAATGACAGAAAAAAACTGCAGGGTTTGCTTTCTACTGTGCTCAGAGATGAAAGTTAAACATTGTTCTTATGTTGTAATCGTGTATAAACTTACTATCATGGAATGCATTCTTCTCACATATCATGCTTTTCCAGAAATGTTCACTCTTGGTTAGTTAAAATATATTAGAATTTTTATAAAAGAAAGCCTCGAAACTTCTAAGAACAATTTTAGAGAAAAATTAGATATCTTGAATTAGTTTTTTTAATAACAAGAATGAACAAGTTTTACATTTTAAGTGTTAGGTAAAATGTTTATTTTGAGATGATTATGTTCAATAAACATTTCATATTTTGACCATGGATTTATTAATCTTTAAAAGCATATATTTTATAGTCATAGATTATTAATGAAATCAGATGATGAATTTTGATATGTTGTAGAGGTCACTACAGTGTCTCTTGGTCAGTAATACTAAGGGAATATGTGTAGAAATACAGATTTGTTGGGAGTCAGTACATACTATTTAACCAGGTTTTAAAATAGTGCTCCACACATACAATTTTCCTTCTTCCTTCCTTCTTTCCCTTCCTCTTCCTTCCTTCCTTCCTTCCTTCCTTCCTTCCTTCCTTCCTTCCTTCCATTCTTCCTTCTTTTTCACCTTGTTTCCCATTATAGCTTTCCAACAAAAATTGTGAAATTAGCACAAATACATAAAACATAGATGTTTCTAATTGCAAGCAAGTAGGATATATAGTATTGGAGTTAGGTGTAAAATACAACAGAGGGTAGTAAACAGTAAGTGAAACCACAAGATTAATTTTTAATGATTTGCTTTTTGATGAAAGTAATTTAATTGGTAATTATTTTGCTTAAGGTGAAAATAATATTTAGGCTATGTGTTTAGTACACTTCTGGGAATATTTTACTCTGACAAGTACTAATCTATACAAAACAACACATAATTTATTATTAAAATGTGTCATTATGTGGTCTAGATAGAATTCCTTTGTCTGAGGGACAGTTTGCTTAAATTTCTTCCCACTCTGTGGGTTTTCTTTTCACTCTATTGGTGATTTCTTTTGATTTGCAAAAACTTTTCAATAAGATCTCATCCCAGTTGATTCTTTGAAATATTTCCTTTGAAGTTTGGTTTTTGTTCATGAACTCTCTGCCTACCCCATGTCTTCAAGATTTCTACCTACTTTCTCTTCCAGTAGACTTAGTGTTTCTGTTGGAATATTTAGATCTTTGATCCATTATAACTTTACTTTAGTGCATGGTGATAGGCATAAGCCTAGTTTTAGTCTCCAACATGTGGCAAGCCAGCTTTTCCTTCACCATTTATTGAAGAGGTTATCTTTCTTCCAGGGAACATGTTTGGCCTCTTTGTCAAAGATAAGGTGGCTGAGAATATTTGTAGTTGTGTCTGTGTCTCTAACCTGTTTCACTGGTCCTCAGGTCTGTTCTTTTTTCCAGTACCATGCTGACTTACCACAGTAGATTTGCAGTGTAATTTCAAGTCAGGGATGTGATGCCTCCTGCCTTGCCTTTGTTGCTGAGGATGGCCTATGCTATTCTGTGTCCCTGTTATTTCCAAATGAATTTTCAGAATGTTTTCTCTAGACCTGTGAGTTATGTTAATGGCATTTTAATCAGGATCACTTTAAATTTATATATCAGTTTTGGTATTATGGCCATGTTCACATTGGCGGTTTGTCCTATTCACGAGTAAGGGATATCTTTCCATTTTCTGGTATCCACTTCGATCTCCTTTCTCAGATTACTGTAGTTTTCAATGTATAGATTCTTTTAAAAACTTCTTTTGTTATACTGATGCCCAAGTATTTTGTTTTTTGGATACTATTGTGAAGAGTGTTATTTCCTTAATTAGTCTCTCAGTGAGTTTGTTATTGCATACAGGAATGCTATTGGTTCTTGAATGTTAACTTTATATCCAGCTCTACTACTAAATTTTCTTATGAAATCAAGAAGTCTTATGGTGTAGTTTTGAGGATTTTATATGTAGAGGATCATGTCACCTGCGAGCAATGATAAAAACTAAAAATATGAGGCCTGCCAAATTCTAAGACTTAATAAAAAATGGGCATCTGAGATGACTGTGCGCTTCTCAGATGAAGAAATATAAATAACAAATGAATATATAAAAATGTCCAACATCATTGGTCATTTGAGAAATACAAATTAAAACAATACTGAGATTCTATCTGACCTCAGAAAACATGGCTATCATCAGGACATCAACAAATGCTGGTGGGGGAAAAGGAACTCTTCTCCACTGTTGGTGAAGTGTGGACTGGTACAACAACTATCAGTGTGGAGATTCCCCAAGAAGTTAGAATTAGAGGTCCCATTCAACCCAGCTATTCCCCTTCTGGGTATTTTCCCAGAAGAATTAAAAACATCATGCCACAGTAACATATGTGTGCCCATGTATATAGCAGCACAAGTTGTAATAGCTAAATCTTGAAAACAACCCAAATGCCTATCAACTGAGGAATGAATAAAAGGATATGGTTTTTTTTTTACACAATGGAGTGCTATTCAGTTATAAAGAAGGATAAACTTCAGTCTTTTATAGGTAAATTGATGTAATTTGAGACCATACTCATAAGTGAAGTAACTCAGACCTGCATGTGTAAACAAGGTACTGTCTCCCCAGTGTAAGAAAGTGAGAGAATCCAAAATGTACCATAGATATTGTGAAAAGGGAAGAAATTGCCCCAACAGGAAGAACTGGGATGGAGGAAAGAAGGAAATGAAAAAAAAATAGATATAGATGGATATATGTAGAGGTGTAGGTATAGATATATACAGATATGTATACACAAGATAGCTAAGATAATTATACTACTGATTTCTATTAGGTCATTGAAAAGAACAGTTTATAGTTATATTGTTTGATTAATTTTTCATGCCTATATCTTGTAATCTGAGTGACTATTTTGAAGGTAATAACACAATATATTAGCCATTTTTAATCTCATATTTTTGTGATTTGAAATCTCTATCATTGTTTTATTGTTTTTCTCTTTACAATAAAATAAAAAGAACAAATTAAAAATGTGTCAGTATCATAAAACATACAACTCAAAATCGCAAAAACTAAATTGTATAATTTCTTAAGGGGAATGATGATAATTGCTCTAGAAGAAATATGAAGACCAATACAGATAATGTAATTATATTTTTAATCAATTTAATTTGTTTCAAAATTGCCATATTTAAATGAATATTGCCATAATTCCTTTTTTATTATTAACAATTTATAGTCATATAAATGGTTCCTAAAATGAGATAAAATATTTTTCATGAAATATATTTCTATCTATTCTCTGTAGACTTACTGATAATAGTAAGTGATTTTTGACACTTTTGTAGAAATCTGTTTTAGTTATACAAAGTTTTAGTGAGTCTTCTGGGAATTACAGAGTACAATAGAGTTCATATCATAGCGAGTATTTCCTTCCTAGCCTACACAGTTCATGAAAATGGATTCTAGCTCTATTTCTAATTGAGATTACTAAATACATTCATAATTACAGGTATGCACTGAAATCTGCTTGACTGGATGAGAAAAGGTGGAAAACAACAGTGTAAAATTCACAAAATCTTGTAGTTTTATTGGCAAATTTAGTTTAGAGAATAGTCTGGGACTTTTAAGAATTGTTTTTCCATGTTCTAATTCATTGCAGCAGACAAACGTTGGATTTTCTGGACTTTTTTGGCATTTAGCTCAATAGCACTGATGGTAAAGTTTCAGAATTCAGTTATTTCAATTACATAAAGACCAAGAATAAGAAGAATGTCTTACAGATGCTTTTTTTTTTATTTTAAAGATAAAAGAATGACAACATATTAATGGACACACAGACATTTACAAAATAACACAAACATAATATAAGCAATACAGAATTTCAGATAAGGCAATACAGCAACAGTTATTAATTTCTTAAAAATGCTTTTTTAAAGAATCTAAATCTTTTATATTTTCTTTAAAATTAGAAAAAACGTCCATTTTTGCCTAACTTTTATAATGAAAGCATTTATGAAAGGGTGAGATCTTGATTATCTCAACACGTATAGATTATTGTTATTCAGAAATATTACAGGAGTCTCAAACTGATTTAATAACTATTAGAGATCCATAAAGAGAAATTACATCTACTTAAAAATGAGAATGTCTGTGAAATGTGCTCTGAGTGCATCATTTCATTTTTCGATCGACAAAACAGAGGTAACGTTTGCCATCCACATACCTCCAAGGAATAACACGGGGAAAACGCTTTGTAGTTTTGTCATATTGAGTCTTCATTCTAATCATCTTATTAACCTGCTTCTCAGTCATTTCAAAGGGATCCTTGAAAGAATGACATGCCATTGTTACAGTATGTTCCTTAAACTGTCGTACTGCAGCTCTTCGCTCCCTGGAAGAATTTGTGCTCAAGCACTCTACTTGACATTTGATTTAAATGGACTTTTCCTAAGGTCTCTGCCAACAACTACTAAAACCATTTCAGCTATTTTATTCCCACACACATTGCAACTCTGCAAGGTAACTCTGTCAATGAAGCAGGTTTCCTTTAAAAACATCATTACTTACAAAAGCCATTTCCAAAACACATGGATTCAAAATCTCTACTTTGAGCTAAAAGATAAAAATCTTTTAGCAAACATAATTATAATGCATAAATTATATACATTGACTATAGTATTCAGGTGCTACCAAAATAGAATTTAAGTACAACATGTAACACTTATTTCTACCCTATTATGTTTTACTTCCTGATAATTAACATGTATTGAACACTAATTTTAACTTTAATTTATGTAGAAAAATACTACTTCAAGTAACAGACTAAAAGAGAATTTACCTCTAAATAATATTTATGTTGTTTTGCAAGAAATATGTTTCCTTCCAAAAAATGATACATTATTTTCTTCTGGTGTACACAAATGAGCAAAGATCCTCAGATTTCTGTGCGATTGAATTTGGCCATGTGACTAGCTTCTAACCAAAGAAATAGAAGTAGAAACGTTATGTACCATTTCTTGCTCCAGCATGTGCTGGTTAACTGCTATCTTTTCTCTCTCATTGGCTTGGGTAACAAGTCTCTAAGAGTTGTTAAAAGCATGATAAGTGTCTGGTTCTACAAATCAGCTGCAAACTAGGGAAACTCATGCTAGAGAGTAATGTATAAGCCTGAAATAAACATATGTTGTGCTTAAGATATTGCACACATTTAATCCCAAAGGCACCACAGCCCAACGTACTATAATAAAACATGGTAACATTTATTCTTTCTTAAAAATTGAATGATGAGCGCAAATTTGGCATTGACAGTCACTTACTAATACTACTATTGTTACTTCAATGAATATGATTTGTTTTAATGATTATTGTTACCAATAACAAAAACCTGAGCTGCTATGACAGCCAGCTCAGTGTTACTGATGTGTAATTAATTATTAAGAACATTCTCATAACATGAGAAACAGAATTTTCATGATTCACTGTATTTTAGAAACAGAATTAAAGGTGAAATATTTATGATTGCCTATGCATTTTTAAAAGTAAATAGGATGCATATCCAATTTCCTTGAAGTAAGCACATGGCCAATTACTTTATTCTCTGAATAGTTTTCAAGTCATGAAATTTCAAATACTTCAAGTGTCTGGAATTTTCCATAACTTAGTACATTTTCTCCTTCAATTACTAGGCAAACATTTAGCAGCATTATATGTTTTCACATGCATTATCTCATCTAATAGATCATAACAAATCATGTTACTTACAGTCACCCCATTTTGAAGAACTATACCACACAGATCAATAATTACTTTCACTGCCTTAGATCAGGGAAGCTAGAAAGCATCAGGGAGAAGATCTGATTAAAAATCATCTTACTCTATGCTAACAATTCTTTGTGTTGTAAGATACTGGGCATATCTTTGAGTATAAACATAACAGAAGAGACAGATTTTAAGTATGTCTCTTGGAGAGTACAAATAATAGAGCAAAAGCACACTTTAATTTCTTTAAAATAGTTGTCCCTGATTTTTGACATGGTAATGCATCTTTCGGAATTTCTTTAAATGAAGCAAAAATTAAATTTCTGGAATAGAAACAAATACCAGAATCAAAATGTTTCTTCAGGAAATCTATCAGTACTGATAACTTTGAGATTCAGTTCTGACCTCTGTGGAAATTGTAGGAGATAATAAATCCCATGACTGGCCTGGAAAGTGAACAGCTGGCTGCCACACAAACGTTGGACCTCTCAAGAGCTATTTTCTCTAGAAAAGTGTTAGCGGGAAAGTTGTCCAACATGTACATAACAGAATGAAAACTAAAAGCCTCTACTGAAATCTGTAACCACAAATGATTGTTCATGGCCTGAATTAATAAAATCTTTGATAGTATGTCACACAGATTGCTTTATTTAAAGCCATCCTGAGATTGTGTTGCTTCCAGGAAACTGATAAACACAATGCTAAGTATTTCTGGAGAAAAATAGCTTTTTCATGGAATAATTCCACAGACAAAATTCAATGAACACGAACTCACAGCAAAATAAAAATAAAGAAAAAGTAAGTACAATAAATTTTCCTAGTACAACAGTAGTTACATCCTTTAAAGTTTATTGTGAACAATGAGTTAGCAAACACAGCCATTGCTTCTGAGGAAAGACGAGTTAGATTCCTGCGGGCTTTCGCTCACAGTGTTCTCATTAACTGTCTAGAACGTTGTTTTTACTATGTATGTTTTTGTTTAAAGCTACTTTATTTAGTCATCAACACTGAGCTTATGGCCAAAAGATCTAGAACTCATACCCAAACAAAGCTCGTTAGCAGGGATTCTCCACCAGTCAAACTCAAAGCTTTTTGCTTTTCGGAAGACTAGATGCCACATTAGCACTATGGCTAGAGGCCATTTTCAAATGAAAATCACCAGAAAAGGAAAATGCGCACAAAATAAGGAGGGAAAAGCTATGGCATTAAATGAACTGCCAAAAAAATGCTTGTTCATAGTATGAGAACTCAAATGAGGCAGAACATCACCTGGCTTGACAGCAGCAGAAAAGGTGCGTATGCAGTGACTCAAAAATTTTGCCATCCTACACACCTTGATTTATAACTACGAAAGGTCCATGGAAATATTTTTTGGGGTTATAAATAAATTTCACAAGTGGTTAAACTCACACTTTATAGTACCCATGTGTAATTCAAATCAGTTATACTATAGAAGAGAGCTGAGCCCCTGGAGCCTGAACCAATAGGAAAACAAATTAAAAAATCATATATGCAATGCTTCTTGAATTGGAATTGTCAACAATGAAATGAGTATTTAAAAACCCAAAAGAAATGAAGATACTGTTGAATGTGATCGACTGAGAGGTTGTAGATTGGCCCAAGCAGATTTCCTAAGCAACTTTAATAGAAACATATAAAAATTTAAAAGTAAAGGATATATTAAATTAATTAGTTAATTAATAATTAGTCAAAATTAAGAAGCACATTTTAGTAAGATGAAACTGGTACCTATGAATTTTTTTCAGTATATAGCCAAAGGAAAAGAGAAAAAAACCTATGAAATTGGGATTAAAACCACATATGATATGATGAGACTAGCATTTGTCTACTCAGATTCCTGAATAACAGAGTGAAAGAGTAGCAAGACTTGTAGTGAGAATGGCTGAGATTTTTCTAGGATTACTGGAAAACATTGATCATGGGTTCAGAAACCCTGGTATATTCCTATCAGAATAAAAAAAAAACCCTCCACTAGAAAATCACAGTAAGCTTAAATAAAGATAAAGAGAATTTATGTAACAGACATTATATTGTAATTTCATTTTGGCCTAAAAGAAAAGTTTGAATGTACGGAGGAGAGATTCCTTTCAACTTTAGAATTACACAACCAGTGAAGTGTCTTAACGAATAAGGACAAAAACTGAGCTTTTTAAGAATATAAAATTAGTGACTTCTACGAGAATCCTAGTAATTAAATTTATTAAAAATGAATTTAAGGTAAAAGAAAAAATTCTCAGATTCTGAACTGCAAGGAGATTTAGTGAGCAAAGATACTGATAAACATGTTGGTAAATTTAAATAAATAATGTTGATTGCATAAGATTTAATAATACGGTCATAATTATTTCATTTTATATAAAAATTGAAATAATGATATCATTAAGTGGAAAAGGGCTATTTACTTTAAAGAATGTATTTCACTGTAATTTTATAGATTATTAATGGATACTAGACACACCTCATATACATTTTTATTGGAATTAGTAGATATGATGAATGTAAGGTTGACATACCAAGTAAGTACATCTGGTAAGTATGAGGTCATCAAGTGATAATAAAAAGTAGAGTTAAAAATGTGAAAAACTCAAGTAAAAACAATAGGAAAAAATCAAATAAAAAAGATGGGACAACAAAACCCCCACAGCATATCAACAGCAAAAGGAAAATTAGACTCTGAAGTGAAATGATAATTGTTTTCCAGATGATTTTAAAAGTAATCTGCCAAAATATTCCTTAAATTTAGGTACACGTGAAATACACAGTAACAAGGAAATAAAACTAAAATTTTGTAAATCTGTGTTAGAAAAAAGGAACTTAAAATCTATTGTTGAACACATTAATTTCATAAGGATAACAAATACTGAGGTTTGAATCCATACTTTAACATAGTTTAAGGCACGGAGCACTAAGTATAAATGGAAAATTCTAACATGATAATCAGAGATTTAATACATCATTCAGTAATTGGCAAATCAAGCTGACAAGAAGGTGACAGACTTATGGATTACATTTGATAACTTTTTCTGTGTAAGAAGTGAAAATTACAGAAAAAAATTGAGAAATTTATGAAAATTTCTATAAAGTACTGGCAAATGTACCTCACTGCCTTAAAAAGAAAGTTACAGAGAAACGGTTAGGGTGAAGGTTGAATTTACTCTCTTCATTTTACTTGGAATCCCTCACCGAGGTAACTGGCTCTCATCCCTGTGTTCCAAGTTCCCCCACAGAGCTCTCTGGGGACCTAGGACTTAGTTTAGTACCAGAGTCCTCACGTTCACTACGCCCTTTTGTTCCCCAACCATGGTGCCCATTGAGCCTGTGACGTTTAGTGTATTTTCCCTGACAGGTTCAATACAGGAAACTAGGGCTATGCAATTCTCATTAATTATTCCCTCTCCAAATCTAGCAGAGTGCTAACCTTACCATAGTAGTGATGGATTAGTAATTACAGATATAAAAGAAGAAAGAATGGATATATTCTGCATTGATTTTACACCACTGGGATGCCAGAAAAGACATGGGCATTACATGAGACCTATGGGTTTCTAATACATTGAAGTAGGAGGGCTGTTGTAGAGATGAGAACACCTAATGCTTCTTAAGACAACCAAAGCCAGGGAGAACACATGATGCTTGTGGTTTGATGACAGGACGTAAGCACAACTATGAGACCCCACTTAGATAAACCCAGAGTTTGAATTAGAGGAAAACACTTTGCAGAGGCTGGACTCCCTGCAGTCAATACCATGGATGTATCCAAAATAGTAAATATAGGGTTAATATTGCTCCTACGATTGAAATTTTAATCCAAGCTGGAGTGACATAAGCAAATATAGACTACAATATAGATTTATGATTCTCAATGAGTAATCTATTTGACATGCGAGTTATCATCACTAGTTTTCATTAACAACAGTAGATACATGGAAAGCAAATTTAAAGTTGGCTATGTCACCATCAGATAGAAGAAGAGGACTTGAAGGTGCAAGGGGGCCAGGAAAAAAGAAGAATCAAATTCTGTTATGCACAGGTACAGATTCCCTATTATGAATGTGATAATTATGTATATCTAAACTATATCAATAAAGTTAATTAAAAAACCAAAATACTATAGTGTTAAACTTAATACACAACACAGAAACTGCAGAATATCGGGAGAGGCAAATCTGCCTCAGAAAGGATTTTCAATGAGCAGCAACTTTTGGTGAAAGTAAAACGAAGAAGATGAAGGCGAAGAAAATTGTACTCTGCAGGCTTTTAAACCTGGCAGAGAATAAACACAGCCATTACCCAAGTTCACAGCTGTAACCTTGGGGAGCTAACTGGAACGTGGAACAGCTGCCACCTGTGCAGCTGAAGAAAGACTAATAGTGGGAGCGTAACATCAGATCGGTGATTTCTTGGCTGCAGAAAAGGTGGCATCTTTCAGAGAGCAAGCTGTTTTCCTGCTTTTAGTGCTCCAATTCCGCTGCAGATTGGTGTTTTATAGTAGAGAAAACCCCTTGCTGGCAACATTGTCTATATCCTAATCTGTCATAAAAGACTCTAACAGGTGCTCCTGCCCTGTCCCCTTTGTGGCAGAACATTCATTGTGGGTAATGTTTGCAGCATGTTCTGCCCATGAGAAGATGCTACTGATGCATTTCTTTGAGACAGGCATTGTGTGCCAAACATCTAGCACGTCGCTGAAGATTTTAAATCCACTACCTTTGATAAAATGAAATGCATTTTCAATAGCTTAAAGAAAAGGGAACAATATTGGAAAAACAAACTGCATGGGCCTTTGCCAAGACAAGCAATCAGACTGCACCATAGTAATTAGAATTTCTTCTGATATTTAATTTGTTTCTCTCAAGAAAACAGCTGATTGTTTGGTAGCAGGTCTCACACTTTGAACTTGCAGTTTTATTTCCTCATGATTATGTTTTTATTATGCACTTTTGAGAAGAAAACTACTAAGTGAACATTCTTTTATTGCACTGCATTGTGGAAAGTACACTGTCAGAGCACCACAGTGGTGTCGTCATCTTTAATTATTTGATTAGAGTGGTCATAGCCACATCTATGGAGTCCTTCAGTGTAAAGACACATTTCTCCCAATAATTAGTAAGTAAAAGGAAGGGTGCCCTGAAAGATATAAATAATTTAAATAATTGAAGCTGGGCACAGTGGCGCACACATGTGATCTTAGCACTCAGGAGGCTGAGGCAGGAGGATTGTTGCAAGTTTGAGACCAGCCTTAGCTAAAGTGAGCGCAACGCCAGCCTGAACTGCATAGCAAGACCTTGTCTCAAAAAGACAAAAATAAATAAATAAATAAATAAATAAATAAATACACAGAGTCTGTTATGTGAGACTGAAGTAGAAAACTAGTGCTAGGCATTACTGTAAGAATCTATTGAAGTATTTACCAGAGTGCGAAAAATGTTTAGCTGTGAGGGAAGGGATGGAATGCAGAGATGTAAGGAGGAATGAATGGAACCCGAGGGCTGAGTAGATCCAAAAGAAGGCAAAGCTTTAAAGAATGATACATTCTTGGTTCAAAGTTGAAGGATGAAGATAGTAGATTTCTTTCTAAACCTGCTGAGTATGAGATTTTCTGGGAAATTTAAAATGTGGACTTTAAATAGACCTCTGGAATTAAGAAAAGACTCAAACTAAGTTTAATCGTATACAAAATACTTGCTTTATCTTTCATGTTTCTGATAGATCCCTTTTAGTGCTATTGGGTAAGAATATTTGAGAAAACTCATGAGTAATTCTTGCAAGTGATTTAATCTATGTTTTCAGTTTAAGTTTGCAATTCCACTGTAGGCCACGGTGGAAAAGATCTGACCACTTCCCTTTAGTGTTCTACAGAAGCAGCACCAGTTATCACAAAGTGTGCACCTCAGTGGAAGCGAGCTTGTCTCCCCTCACACTTCAGGTGTTTGGGTGCTAGCCCCTCGATTCACCTCCAAAACCGTACTGTGCCATAGAGGGGCATCTAGATAGATCTGCCCATCACATTTCCCTTATTCAGAAGAATGTATTTTTCATATTGGGATCTATACTGTAACAGTAAAAACCAAATTAAGTGCCATATCTATAGCTTGTGTCTATTATTCTAGTGGCTCTTCCTGGAGTTACTTCTAAAAACATGGCAAAATTTCTAAGGGATATGATTCATTTCATTCAAACAATATTTGAAAACATGATTTATCAAATCTTTTTGTTTTCTGCTGAGATTAAAACAAGATGCTCATTATTGTAAACTCAAAGACAGACTGCAAACAAATCACATTAAAACATAGAACCTGAATGCTCAGTAACAAAATTACATGGGGGCATTTAATGTATTATTTGTACTATTTTCATCTCAAATATATTATTTCAATGTCCAGTTACTTCATATGCACCTAAATTTGGAATCAGGTCTTCTTTGATGTTCAGTGATTTTATAATCAATTAAAGGTAGGGACTAGACATTTTATTGTTTAAAGTAATAAATACATCATACTGTATATGTTGAACTATTTTAGAGCAATTTGCAGACCATTTAACACTATCTTATTCAATTGTTTTTATGACCTTTTGAAGTAGGAAGCTTAATAGTATTTCAAAGATAAACTGAGGTTAGAAATTCTTAATCTGTATAACTTCAGACCACTAGTAATTTAAGGAAAAAATAATCTAGATTTACCTCAATCTAAAGTATTGACTCTTATAAATCTAACAATTAGCTTCATTATGTTAAGCTGTAAAAAATTAACTGCATGAAATGGGGATGAAGATCTGTATTTGGAAATATTCAATAGTCAACTCTCATAAGAAATCTCCTCTGAGACTCTTCTACCACCAGAATAATATCGTGTTCAACTTTCCACCAATAGTGAGTCTTGTACTTTTGTGATTTATCAAAAATGTGCCTTTGAATTTTACATGCCACGTCAACAAATGCACCAAAGTAATATATGAAATCTACAAAAACATAGAGGCCTTGTCACACTCCTAGTCTTTCTCTTTCCTTTCCTCCTCCTAGGTACCTAGTTCTCCCCTTTATTCCCTCTCTCCTTCCTCTCTGCTTCCTTCTTCCCATCCTCCCTTCTTTCCTTCCTTTCCTTCTTCTTTCCCTTTTCTTCCCTTCCATCCTTTTTCCCTTCTATTTTAATTGTACGTATTTATGTGACACAGTATCATAATTCAGTATATTTTCACAGTATGTAATTTTCAAATTAGACTAATTAACATTTCCTTGTCATTTAATATTTTTAAACTTTTAAATGAAAATATAATAATTGTACTTATTTGAGTAATACAGCGTGACACTCCAATGCATATATACAATATGTACTGATAAAATCAGGATAATTAATAGTATTTCCACCCCCTTGTCATTACTTTGTGTTTGGAACCTTCAAACTCCTTTATTTTAGTGGTTCCTAAAATATACAACAGGCTACTGTGAACTGCACTAACCTCATAGTGCCATAAAATGCTAGAACTTATTATTTAGATATTCTCTTTCAGCATCTTTTTTTTAGTTTTTATTTTTTAAATTTTGTATGTTATAGAGAATAGTTCAAAAATAAAACAAACAAAAGCAGAATACAAACAACATGGAGACATTAGAAATGATAGAGTTTCAAACCAGGTGATAGGGACTACCCGTGGTTGTTATGTTACATATCGCTATCTTCAACGAAGTTGCTCAGATTACCAGATGTAAGAATAGAAGATTGATCAAATCATTAAAAAGAACAAGAAAATAATAATTTAAAAGAATATTAGAGACAATACATAGTGGCACTAAGCAGGATCATAGGAATTCACCATTGGTTGTTACACTGCAAATTGTTGTCGTCACATAAATTGCTCAGATTACCAGATACAAGCATACAAAATTGGTCAAAATAGTAGGAAAAAGACCTTTTATTTTATTTATTTTAATTTTTTTTTAATTTTAGAAACATAAAAGTACAAAAACATATTGACAAACAGACACCCATTATCATAGAAAATAGTACAATCACAACTAATCTATAGACAAGGTGATATGGTCTCAACAGTAGTTGTTGCTTTATCCATTGATATCTTCGAATTGTAGATGTATGGACCCATATACAGACATGCAAATTTAGTC
>PVLD010029040.1:0-18576 GCA_004027595.1 Dinomys branickii | reverse complement strand
TGTTTATAGCAATATAAGTTTTAATCTTATTTGTAAGAGAGAAATTGTCAGCAAATACAAAGGAGGATATTTGAGGGAAACTGTAGACTCCTGGGAGATGAGAAAAAAATTTAGTTTTCATTCAGCCCCCCATTAATTGGACTAGAAGTGTGCTAGGAGGAAAGGGACCAGGGAAAAAAGTGATGGACTACAGAAACCAAACTCATTTCCCAGAGTTCTGAGAAGTCACAGTCATACTTCCTAGACAATCTCATCCACACACCAGCCATTCCACAGAGCGTGGCTGCAATTGAAATCCAGAGGTCCATCCCTACAGCCCTTTGAGTGTTGACTCTCCAGCTCCATGAACAGGCAATGCAGGAACATGTGAGTGCTCTCACGGAGTATGCAGCATCTGCCACTGAAGCTTGAATCCAGAGGCCTGCTCACCCTCTCCCAGATTCCTTTCTGCACATTCCTGGAGGCAAGTACTATATTGATATCAAACCCAGAGAAAGACCCAACCAAGAAACGGAACTACAAACCCATCTCCCTAATGAACATAGATGCAAAGATACTAAATAAAATATTATCAAACAGAATTCAGCAAATCTTCAGAAGATTATACATCATGACCAAGAGACATTGATCTCAGGGATGCAAGGAGGGTTCAATATATGCAAATCAGTTAATCTCGATATCAACATCTGACTTGTCTTTGTTGCTCTGCACAAGATATGAGCGTGGCAAAGAGTAAAGGAGAAGATCAGGAGAGCCCAGGACACACCAGTGACACAGAGTGGAGGTGCAGCAGGCTGACCACCACTGAAAATGGCACAGCACAATTCTAGAGATGGGAAAAGCAGAAGGAAGAGGTACATGGATGTGTGCAGTGTTCATTCACTCCAGACAGTACCCTGATAAGCAGATTTTCCTGCAGCACTAACAAGTTGATTAAAAGTACAGCAAGAAGCCAGCTGGCTGGAGCTGCCATAGGAAAGGCAAGAAGCCAAAAACAATAACGTGAGGCAAGGCTCAGTATTTCTCAGCAAGCGTGGCTGTTGTATCTGCTGAGATCCAAAACAGAAAGACAAAATAGTGAAACTTAAGTTGGGACACAGAACAAACAGCAACTTACTTGCTCCATGCTACTGGCCAACTTGCTAGGCATTACACTGTCTTCACCACTACTTAGTTATAAGAGCTTTAACCTTCACTGTGGTGAAAACTAAACAAGAGACCAATATATTAACTCTTAAGCCAGCTTTGAACAACTAACTGGGTCTTGTTGACACTGGCTATAGAAAAGGGCATGCACTTGTAGCATTGCAAACAGGCCTGATTGATCGGTACAATACTTCTCATAGTGAGCATGTTTGATTTGGGTATTTTATATAATGTATTCTCTAACCTTGTGGAGGACATTCCATAGTTTACCTGTATGGGACTTTCTGCCTGACCAGGATATATGATTGCTTGTTCTGGAGGAAGTCTAGCAAAAGCATTGGTGCATAAGGAAATGAAGGCAGGATCTTAGTCCCTTTGGAATGCGGCAGGGATAGCACATGACGCTTCCCTGGTAAATGGTTGAAGAAATGATGACATGATGGCTAGCTAAGTCAAAGTTCAGTTCCTGGGATAATTAAACTGTACCGCCGTCCCTAATCCTACCGAAAATTCCTTCCATTTCTCCTGTTCCTGCATTATGTGAGAGAAGCCTCATAACAGGCTAAAGGAAGTTGCCATTTCCGCTTCAGTCCCAGACGCTGTCGCCCCGACCCCTCACCTTTGTCACTCCGTTTTTGCTTCCAGCGCCCCTTGTTTTCGGGACCCGTCACCCCGCACAAGACCAACATGAGTGTTCATGTTTTCATTGACTACTTCAGTGTTTGATTCATTTTAAACCTGCGTATTCAGCATTCAATCCAGATACCATATTTCCTATTGAAAGGAGATGAGAACAAAACTATATACCTCCAAATTCAGCTTCTTTAGAGACTGAAGTAAGAGGCTCACAATTTGATCACCATAACGGACATAACTGAACACATCCCAGAATAAAGCCACAAGGTGGCTGATGTTCAGAAAAGGTAGTTTAGCAGGAGGTTGTGCTGGTATGAACCTGGCAGAGAATTTCCCTGACATTCAACTAGGAAATAGCACATCTTCTCTTAGAAATAGAACTACTTCCATCAGTGTACATAGAAAGATGGTTTTGGTGGCAAGTTTACCACCTTTCAGAAATGCAGTGAAAAACTGTTCATTCTAATTTGCTAAGAAATATTCCAACAAATTGTATTAGACACTGTGTCTAAAATATGAAACTTATGTTGTTTAAAAAAGGACACTTACAAAATAATTGTTAGGACATGAGAAATTTTCCATCAATTACAAAGAAAAGTATTAAATAGATTGTAACAGACAAATGCTATAAGTAAAAGGGAAGGAACAGCTTCAAAATTCCAATTTGTTTTCATTTCTCACTGGAGCGTGGAACACTGGACCTGTCACACTGAACATGCAGTTCACCACTTAATTACAGTGTTAGTTTACTCAAGTGGCTTTCATATGAAAATATGTTTTTTATTATTTAGACAGTGTCTCATTATGTGTCTCAGAATGACCTTTAACTAATTAGGTAACCCAATTGGTCTCTATCTTATACTGATCCTGCTGCATCTTTGCCTGAAGTGCTGGGATTTCAAGCTTGAGTCACCACGCCTATCTGCAAAATATATTATTAAATAAACAGTTTCCATAGAAACTCATCAAATAAATTTAGAAATTTGTACAATTAAGTGAATAATTTTAGCATATAATGTCATGTTTGGATGAAAACACTTACTATAACATATATAACCTCTTTTTTGTACCAGGGATCAACATACCTAACTTGTAAGAAATTATTGAAGCCGGGCATGGTGGCACACACCTGTCATCCAAGCACTCTGGAGGCTGAGGCAAGATTGTTCTGAGTGCCAGGACAGAGAGCCTGTGCTACAAACTGAGCTAAAAGCCAGCTTGAACTACATAGCAAGAGCATATCAAAAAGTCAAAAACACACAAACAAACAAACAAACAAAAAATATATATAGATAGATAGTTACATATATCCAGATATATCTTTATATATCTATATTTATATCTATAGCTTTCTCTCTCTCACTCTCTCTATATATATATATACACGCACTGCCACACACACACTCATACATATATGTCATGGTTTGGGGCTTAGTATTGCAAGGGGAACAACTAATACAAACATATGTTTTATCAGATTATTTGTAAAAGTCACTCAAGGAATGATATAAAATAGAGAGTGGGAAATCTGTCCACACAGTAAGAACAAGGAATCCAGCTGAGGGCCTGAATCCCATGGAAATGTCTTCCATGAGTCCAGCTGATAACATTGCCTCCAATGAATCCAACTGGAGGCCTAGAGACCATGACACTGTCTTATGCAGGCCTCTTTCATGGAACTGCACTCAGAAGGCCCAAAGATGTGTGGTGGAGTCCAGGAAGTCTGTGCCATCAGGATGAAGGATCTGAACTAGTAGGCTAAGGGATCTGCACTGGAGCCGGGAAGTGACCCTCAGAAGAACCAGAGATGCCCCAAAAGGTACCAAGCCATCCTCAGCAACAGTGAGGTCCCAAGCTCCTCCAATGGTGAAGACAGCTGAGTTCCATCAGGAAAGCCAATTGACCAAGCTTCTTCAGGAGACTAGCTGTGCACCTTCTTCTCCTCCAGAGCCAGGAAGTGATGCTCAAAATATGGACCAGAGCTTGACTAAAGTGAACTGCAGCTATTCGTGGTGCCAACAAGGCCCTGAGCTCCTTGGAGGATGAAAACAGCCATGTTCATCAGGAAAGCCAGGATGATAAGCTCCTCCAAGACAACCAACAGCTCCTTACAGATTCTACCAGCTCCCAGCAGCCTCTCTCAGGTAACAACAGCATAGCCTCTTCTCCAGTTCTCCCTCTTATGATGCTGGCAACAGTCCTCAGATGGGCCTTCCATACTCAGCACCACACTTACTCAGTTCACCTGGGGGTTGTAAGCTGACCACCTGTTATCAACCCACTACAATATACCTATGTGTTTACACATATTTACCAAAGTATTTGATCAAAAACAATGAATAATTTATAAAATAGGAGGAAATACATTGGAAAATCAGCCAGGTGTAGGGGCACACACCTGGAATCTCAGAATTTGTGAGGTGCAGGCAGGAGAATTGTCACAAATTTGAGGCCAGCATGGGTTATATAGTCAGTTTTAAGGGCAGCCTACAATCCACAGTGAGACCTTGCTGCAAAAAAGGAACAGAAACCAATGAACAAAAGTACATATATTTATACACATAATTTATGAACATATATGTGACTACATAATGAAGATGGACTAAAAGGAGGCAACGGGAAACCAATATGAAAATGAAAAACAAAACAAGGATAATGAATATATTAGTTTTTGTGAAAAGATATCAATGTGTGGCTCATCCTGGCCATCAACTCCAGATCACCGTGTATTAGCACCCTGAATGCAGCATTATATGTGTAAACCATCACAGCTCTGCAAAGTAGGATGTCATAAGGAAATATAAAGTAGAACGTATATTTATCTAATGAATTTTAGGTAGTGGGAAAGCCTCAGAACAAAATAAAATCACAAATTTGACAAAAGAATAGGCAGATAGTGGAGAATGAATTAAACTGGCAAGCAATCAAAGTGACAAAAAGAAAAACATTTTTATAAATTCATGTCCCAGGGAATTTTCCAGTGATTCAGTGAAACTTTTCAGACGTTGGTCAAGATGCCATCTGTACATGTACCAATTTCTCATGATGAATATATTTATTGTGTATTGCAAATATGTACTGATGTGAACATTATAATAAAGATGATATACTCAGCTGGTCATGGTCTCGAATGCTTCTACTCAAAAAAAAGAAATCTCTGTAGCTTATGCCACTAGGATAATGCAATCTTTATGTGTATCCAGATATGTTTATAATAGGAAAATATAAGAGCATTACACATGCGTATGCAAATTTTCAAATGTGCTAGAACATTAACTGGCATAATGTAAGGGCGTATGAGAAAAGGTGTAAATCATCACATGTAGCTTAGTGCAAGCATGGATCCCCAGCCTGAATGAGGCAAGTTCAATCTGAGTCCTACACACAGGAAAAAAGTGAGTATCTGTTAAGCAAGTTCTGTCTAATCACCTCATCAAAGAATGACTTAGCACCATAAAGCTGTGGTGACACTCATCACAAATAACCCCAAAGTAGGAACTGAGATGATTATTTGAATCTTGACATATTTTCTAAAACTCAATTATTGTTATTTCTTATAGGCTTTTAAGGAAGAAAAACACCATAATGTGATTAATACCTTGATAAAATACACGTACTCTACAACTAGCAAATGATACAGTGAATGGAGATGCAGTACATGAATTACTTCAAAAGCAGACATAACTCAAGGACATTCGCTGTCTCCACTATTCTATCACATGGAGCAAAATTTCATGTGTTACCACAGGACATACAGGCAAGGCAGACCAAAAGCACCAAAAGGATTGAAATTAAACATAAAATCTCTATGCATGAATATGAAAGAAGCAAGATGTAAAATCTGATAACAGTCACAGGGAGGCTCTGTTCTCAAAGCCAAGATCAACTGGAAAAGTCATAGTGGATTGAGTGATAATTGGGTATCCAATTGAAATAATGCTGGGAAAAGGGGAAGAGAGATATAAACAGCAAGAGATAAAAGTTTAATACCAGCATGGAGGGAGTCAGCACCACAACAGCTGTGGTGGCTCCCTGAAGAGAAAGGACAGAGTGGGAGCTTATATGCACTCTGAGGGGAGGGGACACAGGGTAGCTGATGTAGGCTGCCCAACATAACTTGCCTAAGGTGGACTGCAATTTTTTTGGTGTGCATGGGCTTTGGGAAAGGCAGCTGGGGTGGAGAAACTTCAGGGGCTTCTGGGAAAAAGGAGCTAGGCACCATTATGACTCAGCATTGCACAGTCGCCATGAGGACTGAGTGTGTCTCAAGAGGAGGGTCTATCATTAGTGTATCTGCTACTTTCAATATTCACTGGAACCATCCCAATTCAATGAAAGTATATGGAACATAATCAGAACACAAATTACAAGTAAATACAGCTCTCAAACTTTTTGCTCTCAAGATCAATACACACAAAAACTGTGGGAATTCTAAAAACACTGGTATTTTCTAAGCAGCAGTGTTTACCTGATTATCAATGAAAATACAAAAAAATTATGTCATTAACACAATCAAGAGAGCAGGAATGTCTCTATACCACGTGCATATAGTGAACATTGTAGGGAAAACTACATTGTCAAAAATACATTTAAGCAGAAGCCTGAATTTGTTCAAAATTTTTGCAAATGCTGTTGAATTCTAACTGAAAGGAATCAACCAGTTGCTCCCGTTTTGTTCCTCAATCAACCTCTGCCAGTGTGATTGTTTTGTTAAGCAAAATGCTGCCTCACTCCTCACTGGAAAGCAAGGACATTATTGAGACTCAATAGAAGTGACCTCACACTCCATGAAATGTAAAAATGTTTCAAAACTTATTTTACATCACACCAACAAATATTTTAAAAGTCTACATCTCTAAGGAAAAAAAATCACACACAGAAATGTAATTGGAGATGATCTGAATGCCAAGAGGATCATGTACACACTCAGAATTGATCATGCAATATGCTAGCAATTCTTTACATTATTTACTTGATACAACTATATTTATAACACCAGTAAAGCCACTCTACATTTCACAAACATATTAGAATTCTATTGAAAAACTAAGGATGGTGTTGTATTTATCAAACCTCAGGATAAATGTTAAAGAGAGAGGTATCCTTTCCTTCTTTTTGGAGTATGATAACAGTCACAGTCCTTAAACCTGGAGCTCAGCCAACCTGGGGAGACACTAACTGCACAACAAGTACAAAGAAGTACACTTGCTTGAAACAAGCTGAGATTTCATAAGGCTGGCAGTATAAATCAAGTGTAAAATGGCATTCATCACTCCTTTATGGTGGTAATTGCTCATTTTATGTGCAAAGTGAATCTTCTTTTGCACCACAAATATCCAAATGTGCACGCTAGGTAGATTAAAAATACATAAAATGTGAAAGTGAAAGAGGAAAACAGCACTTTATGAGACATTTAGCCAGGTGTGGTAGTACAGGGCTATAGACTCCACACTCTGGAGACCGAGACAGGAGGATTGCTGTGAGTTCTGGGACAGCCAGAATTACAGTGAGAGTCTGTTGCAGAAATCCAGAACAAACAACAACAGCAAACACACACACACACAGAAAACCAAAAGAAAACAAAGTCTAGGAGTGAGGATAACTTCAGAAGTAAAGTTGTAAAGCCATTGACATTAAAGGGACATTGAAGATACAAAAAGTAACTTAGGGGTTCTGTTCAGGAAAGAAAATACTTGATAAAATTAACACACAGATGTAAATACTATGAGAAGGAATGCTGATGCCACACAAGTGATAAAGAAATACCTCCAACAAAAATATTCATGCAAAAGAATTCCTCATCACAAATATGAGAATGATATAAGCAGATGTTTTATCAAAGTGGTTACACGGGAAGTAAATAAAAATGCAAAACACAGATGCATAAGAGACAGAAAATGTCACAAATATTTGAATTTCCCTACAAACCTATGAAATTCATGAAATTGGAAAAGCCTAGTACGGGTGGACTATGAGAAACAGAAACTATTGCCTCCTGATGGTGAAACAGCATGTGATATTTTCCATGCTCATGAAACGATTTTTATCTTTATTACTCATAAGGCCTCCAGACTCCAGCGCACACCTACGTTTTTGCAGAGCTACGGTGCTGGATGTACAGTCAAATATTGCAGACAGGAGAGGTAGAGAGTTTAAGAGACAGTTCTGGAAGTCAGCAAAGGAAATGCATGGAAGCTACAGTGACAGCAACTTTCACCTCAGAGTCAGCCCCGTGCAGTATACTTGTACACGTAGTTGCACTCCCCTCTTCCCACATATTTTCCAAAAGGAGCATGGGTTTCCACACCCCTAGGACTCTTCACTTCCCTCTTATACCTGAGTGCTTCCAAACCCAACCCAGTAAGGAAGTTTTCATTTTGAAATAATACACTTTGGCCCTATCATTTTTACCTTTACCCACCACTTCACCCTTGAGTGCCATTTGTGCTCACGGATCACCTCCTCTGTCTAAACCATCAGAACCCATGAGATTGTATTGGACACTTTTCATGTCTGTGGCCCTTCTGCATGATTGTGGCTTGTCTCGAATATGTATGCTGAAGACAAGATGTGCTCCACGGAAAACAGTGTGAAGTTTCAAGGCTGGGTGATGCTGAAATATTGTAGCACACTTTACAGGCACAAGGGGGTTACAATTTTCAGAGCCATCCAGCCCCTTGACAGTCTACATTCTGACACTATTTACTGATGCCCTCTCCATGCCCAGCACACCCACATCCCTTTGTTCACAGTGCTTTTCTACCATCGTGTAATTGGGGAGTTTAACACCCCCTTCTTTCATATACTCACAGGATCTTGTCTTGGGTTTTTCCCGTCACATGGTCAGCAGTGTGAGATTTATGCTCATTTGATTTGGAAATATTGTATGTGCAAAGAGGCAGAAACAGCAAAGACAAAAGCTCATCTCCGCCCTGCATTACTCAGGGCTTAGACTGATAAATTCTCTTACAATGAGCATGAGAGTTTCACATAAAATGTAATGAAGTAAGCCAGGTGTCCATATCAGTTCAGTAAACTTGAAAAACCATGCCAATCAGTGCTAGGAGGTGTCTGGAAGTGGCAGGGTTGAATTGAGACCTGATGCATGACACTGTGTCATGACTCAGGTGAAGCAATGACAGGAACAAACCATTTCCTTCCAGACAGAAGAGACAGTATGTTCATTTTTGGGCACATGCAGCTGGAATGTCATGATGGTACACTTTGTTCGTACATTCATGGTTATTAGCGTGTTCTCCCAGAAAGCACTGTCATACACATCTTCACATTACTGTGGATGTGCTTCATGGGTTGCTCTGAGTCAACACTTACAAGTGAAATTGCTAATTAGTAAAGGAATCTCCATCAGTTTGCAAAATACTGCACTACATGCAGCCAGCTGTAGCAGGAAGTGTGTGCTAAACATTTGTCTATGTCCATATGCCTGTCTGACTTGTTAGTTCTGCCTATGGAGGAGAACAGAGACACGTAAGGACTCCAGACTGGAAGCTTTGCATGCCCAGTCGTTTCCTCTGCATAGGTTTAAACTCTCCACCTTTGAACACTAATATTCCTAGAAGGAAAATATTATGTGGAGTCATGTGATTCTTTCATTTACAATTGGTCACTCAAGAGATGTGCAGGACATTTGTAAAACACACTCCTAAGTGTGTCTGTGAATTGTGCTAGTGTGACCTGATGGAACAAATCTTCCTCTGATTCCTGCTTCAGGCTTCTTCCCTACTCTGTGTTTCCTGGTTCTCAGAAAGTAGTTACCTTTTTCCTTCAGTCACATTTACCATGATATTTCTGCATTGGAAGACGTCAAACCCAGACTGCAAACTCTGAAAGAATAAGACCTTTTTTGCTTTGTTTTTGCAGCACTGGAGATCAAAAATAAGGAAGGCCTTGCCTCTGTTAGGTAAGCACTGTGCCACTGACAGACACAAACCCCACACCCCACCTCCACAGCTGCATGTTTTTGTGGAGGTTTGCTGATATTCTGACTTTGTTTCTTTGTGGTTTTAGAGAGGATGCCATTATATTGTCCAGGGTAGCCTCAAACTCACTCTCCTGCTTCAGCCCCTACAGTTGCTGGGATTGCAGGCTTCTGCCACCACACCCAAATTTGAGTTTTCTGTCTATGCCAGATTTGTTCCTATCAGCTCAAGTACAGTCCTCATGAAGAGACGTGGGAACCCTAGAACCACAGAGCCTAGATCTGCCCACACAGCTGTGGTCCCGCGCCTCCAGCCTTTGAGGCCTGGCTCAGACAGCAGGCACAATGTAACAGAGTGAGCACAGCAGCGCACACCAGTGGTGTCATCAGATGGTGCAGACCGGCAACATGTAGGACCTGCAAAGTAGGGGCTGCCAAGTGCCCTTGTTGTGACTACCACAAAGCCTTCTATGTGGCTGTGGGCTCTTTTCTCTTCAAGGTGGTGTTGACTCAGCATGTTGTGCTGTGGTGGACTTTTCACAGAGCTGATGGCCTCCATAATTTCCCCAGAGAGCTCAGCCTGAGCAAGATGTAGAAGGTGAGTCCAAGGCCAGGGGACCCTTCCTTTCTGGCTGCAAGCTGTAGTCCTTAGCTGCAGGACGGGAGCAGACCAGAGTTTCCATACTGGCTAATGAGCATTGTCTCTGTGCTTATTTCTTGTCTTATATGCTCTTCAATTTTGTGGTATGTCTTGTATCTTATATTTGTGCTTATTTCTTGTCTTATAGTCGCTTCCATTTTGTGGTAAGTCTTGTATCTTATATCCTAATTAAAGTCATTATTGTTTCTAGAAGATCTGTGGAACATCCTATAGGGTTCTTTGATTAATTAGTTTGGCGATAGGCTCAGTTTTATTTCTTCCTTTCCAGTTGTGCTGTCTTCTTGAACTGGCCAAAATGCCCAAAGCAATATTGAGGAGTAGTGATAAGAAGCCATTTCCTTTCTTTCTTATCTTAGGGAGAAAACCTTCAAGATTTCTACCTACTGTCTCTTCCAGAAGATTTAGAGTTTCCTGTATTACTATTTAAGTCTTTGATTCATTGAGACTTTAGTGCATGGCAATAGGCCTGAGTCTGGTTTTAGTCTTTGGTATGCAGAGAGCCAGTTTTTCCAGCACCATTTATTAAGGAGGCTATCTTTCTTCCAGTGAATATGTTTGGCCCCTTTGTCAAAGATAAGATGGCTGAGTGTGTTTGTAGTGGTGTCTGCATCTTCTAACCTGTTCCACTGATTTTCAGGTATATTTTTTGCCATTGCCATGTTGATTTTATCACAGTAGCTTTGTAGCGTCATTTCAAGTCAAGGATTGTGATACCTACTGACGTGTCTTTGTTGCCCAGTATTGCCTTTGGTCTTCTAGGTCTCTTCTGGTTCCAGATGAATTTTAGGAGCATTTTGTCTTGTTCTGTGAGGTATGCTAAATGTATTTTTATTAGGATTGCATTAAATATGTATAACAGTTTTGGAATTATAGGTATTTTCACAATGTTGGTTCTTCCTATCCATGAGGAAGAAATATCTTTACTTTTTCTAATAGCCTCTTCAAATTCCTTTCTTAGAGTAGTATAATTTTCAATATATAAATCTTTTCCTCTCTTTGTTATATTAATTGCTAAATACTTCATTTTTTGGATACTATTTTAAAGGTCTGGTCTCCCTAATTTCCCTCTCAATAAGTTAGTTGTTTGTGTATCAGAATGCTATTGATTTTTGAATGATGACTGTATCCAGCTATGCTACTGAATTTGTTTATTAGCTGGAGTCTTTTGGTAGAATTTTTGGAGTCCTCTATATAGAGTACTATGTCATTTGCAGATAATGATAATTTCACTTCTTCCTTTCCTACCTTTATTCCATTTATTTCTTTATCTTGTCTAATTGCTCTGGCTAATGTTTCCAGAAATATGTTGAAAAGGAGTGGTGATCGTGGTCATCCTTTCCTTCTTCCTGATTTTAGAATGAAATTGTTCAGTTTTTGTCCATTCAGTGTGATGTTGGCTTTTGGTTTGTCATAGATGCTTTTTATCAGTTTGGGATAAAGACTTCCAATTCCAACTTTCTTTAGGGTATTTCTATTATGAATGAGTGTCGGACTTTCTCAAAAGATTTTTCTACATCTATTGAGATGATCATATGATTTTTGACTGTGGCTCTTTTGATATGGTTTATTACAATTTTCATTTGCTCATATTCGTGGGAGAAATGTCACTTCGTCAAGGTGTATAATCTTCCTGACGATTTGCTGCATTGTATTTGCTAGTATCTTACAGCAGGTTTTTCATCTATGCTCACTAAGGCGATTGGTTTGTAGTTCTCTTTTTTGGTTGTATCTTTCTGTGGGTTTGTTTCAGGATAATATTAGCCTCCTAGAAAGAGTGAGTACTGCTGCCCTTTCAGGTTCACTAAAGATTTTGAAGAATATTGGCATTAAATCTTCTCTAAATTTTTTATAGAATTCAGCACTGAATCCCTCAAGATCTGTGATTATCTTTGTGGGTAAGTTATAATTACATTTCAATCTCAATAAATGATATTAGCTCATTGAAAATTTTTGTATCTTCTTGATTCAGCTTAGATCATTCATGTGTAAAATAGATAATGTGAAAGGGAAAGAAACTCCTCAGTAGGAAAGAACAACCGGGATGAGGGAAAGGAGAATAAAAGGAGGAAGGGAAATATATCAGCACACACACACACACACACACACACACACACACACACACAAGATAGCGAAGGTAACCGTACTAATTTCTCTTGGTTGATTGAGAGGAACAGTCAGTGTTTAATTGTTTGATCAATCTTGTATATCTATACCTGTTAAAGTGAACAACTACTTTAAAAATAAGAAGTAATACAATTATTCATTTCCTCTCATCTTGTCTTAAAAGTTTGTTTTATAGTTTTTGTGTTGTTTTTTTGTCTTTGTTTTTGTTATTTTGTTTTTCTACTTTTCTCTTCAAAATGAAAAAAAGAAACAGCATTAGGGAAAATCAGATAACATTCATACTGAAAATTTATCAAGTACAAAAGAAAGGGCAACATACATAACCCAATAAAGGCCACCTACAGAAAACCTACAACCACAATCTCACTTAATGGTAAAAGAGTGAAGTTTTTCTCCCTCAGGTAAGAAAGTAAGAAAATCTGTTCTTAACACTGCTACTCTATATTGCTTTGGGGATTTTCGCAAGTGCAAGACGACAGCACAACTGGAAGGGAAGAAATAAAACTCAGCCAATCACCAAACAAATTAATCAAAGAACCCCATAGGCTCTTCCAGAGAGCTTCTAGAAACAATAGTGACTTTCTTAGGATTTAAGATGCAAGACCTACTGCAAAATGGAAGAGAATCTAAAGGCAAGAAATAAGCACAGAGAAAATGCTCATTAGCTAGTAAGGAAACTCTGACCTGACCCTGTCCAGCAACTGAGGTCTACAGCTAGCAATCAGAGAGGAAGCGTCACCTGGCTTTGGACTTGCCTGCTAGATCTTGCTCAGGATGAGCTCTCTGGTGAAATCAGGGAGGCCATCAGCTCTGTGAAAATTCCACCACAGCATGACATGCTATGTCAACACCACCTTGAAGAGAAAAGAACCCACAGTCACATAGAAAGCTATGTGGTGGTCACAGCAAATGCACTTGGCCATTCCTACTGTGCAGGTCCTACACGTGTTTCCTGCCTGCACCATCTGATGATGCCACTGGTGTGCACTTCTGTGCCGGCTCCTTTGCATGGTGCCACTGTTTCAGCCAGACCTGAAAGGCTGGAGGGGATGGAGCATGGCTGTGTTGGCAGATCTAGGCTCTGTGTGGCTCTAGGGTTCACATATCTCTTCATGAGCACCATACTTGTGCTGATCTGGCATAGACACAAATCTGGCATAGACACAAAACACAAATTTGTGTGTAGTGGCACAAGCCTGCAATGCGAGCAACTGTGGGGGCTGAAGCAGGAAGAGAATGAGTTTGAGGTTACCCTGGACTATATTATGCCATCCTCTCTCTAAAATCACAAAGAAACAAAGTCAGAATATCAGCAAACCTCCAGAAAACCTTGCAGCTGTAGAGGTGGGGTATAGGGTTTGTGTCTGTCAGTGGCACAGTGCTTTCCTAGCAGAGCCAATGCCCTCCTTGCCTTTGATCTCTAGTGCTGCATAAAAAAGGCAAAAAGTCTTCTTTCAGAGATTGCAGTGTGAGTTTGATGTCTTTCGATGCAGAGACATCATGGTAAATCTGACTAAAGAAGAAAGGTAACTACTTTCTGAGAGCCAGGAACCACAGAGTAGGGAAGGAGCCTAAAGTCGAGCTCAGAGGAAGATTTGTTCCATTAGGTCACACTAGCATGATTGACAGACACACTTAGGTGTGTTTTTGACAAATATCATGCACATCTCTCAAGCAACCAGTTGTAAACAAAGGCTCACACGATTCTACATAATATTTTCCTCCTAGGAATATTAGTGTTCAAAGGTGTAGAATTTAAGTCTGTGCAGAGAATACTTCTGGGCATGCAAAGCTTGCAGTCTGGAGTCCTTATGTGTCTCAGTTCTTCTCCATGTAGGCAGAACTAACAATTCAAACAGGTATATGGCCATAGAACAATGCTAAAGCAAACTTCTTCCTACAGACAACTGGATGCATGTAGTATACTGTTTTACAACCTGATGGAGACTTCTTTATTAATTAGCAATTTCACTTGTAAGTGTTGACTCAGAGCAACCCATGAAGCACATCCACAGTAATGTGAAGATGTGCATGACGTTACTTTCTGGGACAACATGCTAATAACCATGAATATACTAACAAAGTGTACCATCATGACAGTTCCAGCTGAATGTGCCGAAAAATGCATGTGCTGTCTCTTCTATCTGGAAGGAAATTGATTATTCCTGTCACTCCTTCACCTGAATCATGAACACACATGCTTCAGGTCTCATGTAAACATTACCACATCCAGAGACCTCCTAACACTCCTTTGCATGGTTTTTCAACTTTCCTGTACTGCTATAAACACCTGGTTTACTTTCTTACACTTTATGCCAAGCTCTCATGCTCACTGTAAGAGAATTGATCAATCTAAGCCCTGAGAAAATGAGGGCAGAGATGAGCCTTTGTCTTTGTTATTGCTGCCTCTTAGCATATACAGTATTTCCAAATCAAATGAGCATATGTCTCACACTGCTTACCAGGTGAGGGGAAAACCCAGGAGAAAATCCTGTGAGAACCTCAAAGAAGGGTGTATGAAATTCCCAACCTACAGAAAGAGGTGGCTGTTCAACACCCTGGTAGAAAAGCAGGGCTAACCAAAGGCATGTGGGTACGCTGGGTATGGAGATGGCCTCAGTAAACAGTGTCCGAATATAGACAGCGAAGGGACAGGAAGACTCTGCACCCAGCTAAACCAGCAGCATTTTCACAAGATCCTCTTTTCTCCAGTCCCCTAGAATGAAGTCTGATATTCTGTCACTTTGCTCTGTGCAGTCCAGGAGCTAAGAATGGTGAGGCTGTCTCTAGTTTTGAAGGTTGGTCTTTTAGGTTAGTTAGTAAGAAGCCCTGACATGAGAATGTGGAGCCTCCTTAGCTGTAAAGGCCCTGTTTCAGGAGATGCAGATTTTGTGCAGCTCTGTGTCACTTTGGAGGTTGAGGCCATCTGCTCCTCTTGCCAGGGTCGCCAGCCACCCTAGCTTGTCATCCTTATGATGCAGCTGACACTCTGGGACTCCAGGAACCCCCACACCTCCTTGGCTGTTTTTGCAGTGTCTGCCAAAAGCCCCTCACTAGTTGGGTCTCTGCCTGAGGTCTGTGAGCACCTTTTAGGCTATCTGGCCTCAGGAGGTAGTGGGACCAGCCTGGGCCATCTCTGGGTCTGCACGCGAGTGACTCTTACTATGGGGTGTTGAGCTGGATGGAGACTGGAGGATGCTGGGGCTCAAGCTCCCAGGAGGGAACCTGGAGAGGGAACCTGGAGAGACCCCACCTAGAGAGGGAACCTGGAGACCCTACCTGGAGCACAGGTCTCTGATATCTCTCCAATGCCACCCAACTCCTGGTACTGAAAGTGAGGCTAGAGTCCTGCCAGGGTGGGCAGGGGTGCCTAGACCCCACCCCAGGGTGGGACCCCATGCCAGGCTGCACTCACCTGAGGGAGCCCAGACGACTGCAAGTCAACTTCAGCTGGCTCCAGCTGGGCAGGTGCACCCCTGGGGCACAGGAGGTGGGGTCGGCTAGGCCCTGGGACACTCACTTCCCTGCCTCTTTCTCTGGGCAGAAGCCTGTCTCCATGTCATCCAGGAATCAACAGGCACCAGAGGGGCCACTACTGGGGCCCTGAGTATCCCTGACAACTAGCAGGCCTTACTCCTCAGCGCCTGCTGCCCTGAGGGCTTCCTCCCTCCCACACCTTGCCAGATGGAGAAAGTGCACTGTTTAGGCAAGTGGCACTGGGCTGCCCCTGTAAGACCACAGGGCCACCTGACAGATCTGCAGGATGCAGCTTAGGGAACAGAGTCAGGCTAGCGAGGGTGGGGTTGGCCTGAGTGGCCCCCCACCTGCCCACAGGTGCCCAGGTGCCCCTGCCATGGTCTACAGTCTGTGCCAACATGCAGCAATAGGGCTAGGGATATAGCTCAGTGGCATAAGCACTTGCTTGGAAGCCTGAGGTCCTGAGTTTGACTCCTGGTGCCAAAAACAAACCATGCAGCAGTATGAACCCATTGTGGGGGTGCCTGTTCCCAGTCCTGGTAGGACCAGGCACCGTGGAGAGAAGGGTACAAGGTGGACCATGGGGCTGGAGGGCAGGGTGAGGGAGCATGCAGGGGACTGTGTGAACCATCAAGAACTTGAGGATCAGTTGCAAAATAGAAAACAAGATGAATCACATCAGGACACATTTAACCCCACGGGTAATCACAGAGATGCAAACAGAGCCCACAGCAACCCTGGACCGCCGGGCTCTTCCCTTTTAGGGTGGCTGACGCTATCTGAATACGGTCTGCGGCATAAGGGCTAAGTATCAGTGTCACTTGCTAACCAAGGTCATGGTACCTTGGGTGTGTAAGAGGATGTCTGAGGTTAATAAGAAGCATGCAGAGCCAGGCATGTTAGCGCACGCCTGTTATCCCAGCACTCAGGAGTCTGAGGCAGGAGAGTTACCATGAGTTTGAGGGCAGCCTGGACTATATAGTGAGTTCAAGGACGGCCTGAACTGTAGAATAAGACCATTACTCAAGGAAGGAAGGAAGGAGGGAGGGAGGGAGGGAGGGAGGGAGGGAAGGAAGGAAGGAAGGAAGGAAGGAAGGAAGGAGGGAAGGAAGGAAGTAAAGGAAGAAGGAAGGGAGGGAGGGAGAAAGCAGAGGAAGAAGCATCCCTAGTACTGATGGAAACTGCATTGGAGACTCTCAAAAAGATTAGAAAAAAAGCTTCCCGCTTATGTGTATGTGTTGATATGTGCGTGTCTGTGTGCATGCATATATGTATCCATATAAGATGGGGCAAAGATGAAGCCTATACAAGCAGTACTTGTGGATAAAGTGGCCTCTGGGAAGGGTTTATGTTGGGAGCCGGTGTGATTGCTTGCTGTTAGTCTCCTTGGAATCAGCCCCTCCCACCGTGTTACCAAGATGGCGCCTATATCCTGTTTTCTGGTTCTTGTTGCCGACTCTGTGTATACCTTATATAGAAAGGTGCCTGCTTACGGTGCCCTGAAACCAATCCTGAAGGCCTACGTGGCGTACTGTGATTTGCTAACCGCCCTTATATCAGTTGCTGTAACGGGAAGCTGGAAGAAGAAGAAGCCCGGAAGGAGCCACGGAGAGTGGACTCCTGTGGGGTATGTGCTGTGTCCAATAAAGAAACACATTACAGAATCTGATCGTCTGTGTGCTGTCTTCTGCGGGTCGGGAGCGGCGCCGGACAAGTGGTGGCCCGTACGGGGACACTCCCCTTTTTCGAGCCCCGTCGTGTTTTCTTCTGAGACACAGGTAAGGATCCTTCAGGTAAGCGGAGGCTTAACCTGGCCTTGGGTGGACGCACCCTAAGGGAGAAATAGACGCCTCTTACATAAAGAGCCGTCGCAGCCCGATAAAACAGGGCAGGCCTGTTGGTGTCTGTGCCGGAACAGGCTTTACTTTCCTTTTAGTCTCGCCATGGGAAGCGCAGAGAGCACACTGCTGGCGCTTTCACTTGGCACCCTTCTGAAGTCACAGGGCATCAAAATGCCAAAGCAGTGTTTGGTTTCATTCCTTAGGAAGGTTAGTGAGATTGCTCCTTGGTTCTAGCCCACTGGGTCGCTCACGGAAGCTTCCTGGGAAAAGCTGGGACAGGACATACGGGCCACTGAAGATGAACACTACCTAGATCCCATGGTCCGCCCAATTTGGGAAATGGTGCGTGCCTGTTTAAAGACCGAGCATGACCTAGGGGGCCAACCGCCAATAATTGAGGCACGGCGAGCATTAGATCAAGCCCGCTCCGAAAGTTCTAAGGAGAACTCCAAGGCCGAGTCTGAGAGTGAGTCCACAGACTCGGAGGACGAGGAAGTCAAACATGGCCGCTTCAAGCAGCCGGCCCCCAACAAAGAGCCTCTTTTGGGTCCGTCTCCTCCCGGTCCTCCCGACCGGGCCCCTCCCTATCTTGATTTTACACAGCTGCGTCACGAGCTTTCTCAGCTCCCACAGCACCAGCCTGCCCCCGTGTGGCCGCCTGGTCCCACTGCACCTCCTTGGAGAGAAGAAGAGCTTCTCCCTGGGTTGCCATCATTGGCCCCTAGGGGGCGCTCTTTCCATCAGAGAGTGTG
>PVLD010029039.1:0-18577 GCA_004027595.1 Dinomys branickii | reverse complement strand
GATGGGCTTTCCTTTATAGGTGATCTGTTTCCTTTCTCTGGCAGCTTTTAATATTGTGTTTTTTTGCTGGATATCTGGGATCTTGATTATTATATGCCTGTGCGTGTTTTTCTTTGGGTTATGGATCATTGGTGTTCTATATGCTTCGCTTAACTGAACTTCAGTATCTTTTAGCTTGTTTGGGAAATTTTCTGCTATTGTTTCATCAAATATTCCTTTTATATCATTTGTGAGATCTCCTGCTGTTTCACACACTCCTCTTATTCGGATATTGTTACGTTTTGCCTCATCTTGCAGCTGTTGGATTGACTTTTCTTGTGTCTTTGATGATATCATGAGATTCTTCCTTTCACGCTCATAAGCTGCCATGCTGTCTTCAAGTTCTGAAATTCTATCTTCGGTTTCATTTAAACGGTTTTTCATGCTTTCAGCTTTAGTTTTCAAATCCTGGCATTCTCTTTGGACTTGTTTCATTATTGGTAATTCATTCCTGAATTGCTCTTGTAAGGTTTCTATTTGTTTCCTATTTTCTTCTAGACTTTTGTCTATTTCTCGTCTGTGTAAATGGAGCATTTCTTCCATCATTGTTTTCATCTCGTTTTTTATCTGAGAAATCATTGTGGGTATGTGGGTTATTTCTGCTTTGAGCTCTTTCATGACCTGTTGGAGTTGTTTAATTTCGGATGCAATCGTTTCATATCTTGAAGTTATGATGCTTCCTGGTTCCCCTGTATCTTCATCTTCAAAACTTGTTCTGGGAGGGGTTGAGTTTTGAGACTGCGTTTTGCTCCTCTGTTTTCCCATTTTTTGGTATCAGATTCAAAATATGGAGCTATAAATTCCAAAGGCAGTTCAGCAGGCAGAGGTCTGCTGCAAAGGCTGCTCCAATGATTCCTTCTCTTTGGGAGAATGTCCCTTAAGCTTTCTGCTGAGATTTGTTCTTCTGTCTTCTCTTTTTTGGGTATCTGATTCAAAATATTGAGCAGTGGATTCCCCAGGCAGTTCAGCAGGCAAAGGTCTGCTGCAGAGGTTGCTCCAATGACTTTCCTTTGGGGAAATGTCCCTTAAGCTTTCTGCTGAGAGTTCCGCTTAAAAGGCAGTTTTCGGAGTCCCTGCAGGCAGGAAGGTTCCAAGGTGCCAGTTTATCCTTTGGGGCTTTCTGCACGGCCCGCCCGATGCGCGCGAAGTGTGGGACTGCTGGGCGTTGCCGCCGCTAAAAAGCCGATCTCTGTCGGGAGTCGCCGGAAAGCTGCACCGGCTCGGGAGGCGGGAGGGATCGAGCTGGCTGTGCTCCCAGGGCGCTCGGACCCAGCCAAACTTCCTCCCCGAGCGAAGCGTCCCTGGCTCCCAGCGTCTGGGGCTTTCCCACGTCTCGCCACGGCAGCCTGGGCCGCCCTACCGCATCTCCCCCGGCAGCTCAGAGAAATACACCCAGTTTGAACTTCCCAGCCGAGGTCCCGGCATTCACGCTCGCCAAGTCTGTCTCGAGCTGGTGGTGTTTATTAAGGAGAATCGCTCCCTTGCTGCTCACCTGGTCGCTATCTTCCCGGAAGTGGTACTTTTGTATTATTAAAAGATTCCATTTAGTAACTACATTTATGATTACACAGGTGTTGTAAAGAATTTAATCCATTAATTTCATACCCAAACCTTTGCCAAAGTGCTATTGAAGAAGAAATGGAAAAGTTAAGGAACTTCTAGAAGTAGTGAAATGTAATATACAGTAAGTCTGTTATTTTATTATTAAATCCTAATGCAGAAGTTTTCATGTCTGTAGTATGAAGGATTCAGAGTTCACTTTTATGTGCATTTCTAAGTTTCTCATAAACATGTTTGACTTTGCATGTGATATTTAATTCAGGTTATGCTTAATTTAAAGCTTTGTGCATGTGTGGTTAATAATGTATGGTGACAGTTTTGGTCTTTTACAAGCAGATAACTAGAAATAACAGATAAATTATAAAGTCTTTTCTGGATTTTAGATACTTTTTACAGAAGTCAGGGAAGGAAGCAAATTTAGAAAGCATGTTCAAAATGAAATGGTTAATGTTCCTAAGCAATTGGAATGGCAAATATTTCTTGTGAGTTTCATGTTTAATGAAAATGGTTTCAGTGAAAAAAATCTAAAAGGTTTTATTCTAAAGAACTGTCACAGGCAGAGTACAGAGGGAAGCACTGTGTAAAGTTTAATACAAAATGTTGCAGTCTCCTTCCCCACTGGGGTGACGGCCCAAAGAAGAGAGAGAGCTTTTTATCAAAAGCGTTCACGTGAGTGAGTTTTCTAGTTTTCACAGTCTTTTTCCCCTTTATATTTTACAATCTTTTATAATTGATGTGGTCGATGTGTTTTTAAATTAGCATGCATTTTTAATTTATACTTTTATCCATGATCAGCCCATTTCTAATTCATAGTTTCTTAGGTTTTCAGTTTTCTATGTTTATAAGGAGAAGGAATGAATCTTTTTCTAGATATAGCCATTTTACCAAGAAATGAATAACTGTATTTGTTTTGTCTTTACTTTTTCCAAAAAATATTAAATGCTTGGAGCATTAAGAGCTCATCCTTGAATATGTGTTTATTTATGAAAAAATCTTTATGCTCAAGACACCTATTAATTTTGTGGGGAACATCTTTGAAGGCAAGGACCATAGAGAATATTGATTTCTACCAATCTAATACCCAAACCTTTGCCAAACTGCTACTAAAGAAGAAATTGGAAAAGTTAAACCTTTGATTATTTGAAAATATTGTCAAGGGTGTAAAGCTGTTAAAGGAAAAAGAAGCAAACGTTATTATTGCCCAAGGCTACTCTCAAACGTAGCTCTGCACAGTGCAGCCTGCGATCACTTGTGGCAGAGAAAATTGCAGATGGGCTACTCGTTTTGTTAACCTGGGGAAAAGTATTTTATGGTAATTCCAAAATAAGCCAGTATTGCACCCAACCAGAAGATATAGCTGTGAAGTGAATTACTTTTATGGGTAAGAATGGAATGGAGCTGTCTAGGAAGGATTTAATTCCTAATTTCTGAATAATCTTTTTTCTTATCCTACATAAATATTAAATACTTATGAGCTTCCTACATTTTGAAAGGAGAATTCTACATAGATTTTAAAGCTGTTGCCTTCTCTACCAGTTATTTAGGGATAATCCATAAGGTGATACATCTATGCAAACCTAGAGAACTGACATATGTATTATAGATAAAAGTAAACCCTAGTAAAATCACTGAATTATGAGCTAATAGAAATATCTTGGTTTATTTTCCCACTGTGACTGTTTGTCCTGCCCACACTATTTAATATCTCCATATGTCAAATATGTAGGATTAGAATGAGTTTGGAGTTGGTGTTACAAAACAATTCAGAAGGCCCTTTCAGACGTCATAAGGCAGATGATGTTCACTTGGACTGAGTATTGGAAAGTAATTAAAATCTGATGAAACAGAGGAATATTTAAGAGGTCTGAGATGTGCATGTTTAAGGAGCTAGTTTCTTAAACTAAATCTTGATATTTGCAAATATAAATATGATTATGGAGGTTGATGAAGCTCAGGAAAAATGTATGGTTTAGTCACAATCTGAGTTGGAGGTCTGAGGGGCGGGACAGTCAATGACCTAGTTTATACAAAGCTTGGCAAAAATCAAGGAATAGAAATGCCACATTTCAGGTTGAGTCTGAGGTATGAGCAAATATCTTATGTTCCAATTCAATGTCATTAGGTAAGAGAAATTCCTTCTTATTCAGGGGTGATGCAGCATTTTTGTTCCAGTTAGGCCTGATTGTATGAGACCCACTCACGTTAGGAAGGTCAGTGTGCTTTACTAACTCTACACATTTAAATGTTTCACTCAAAAGTGCTTTCACAGATACATTTAGAGTAATGTTTGACCAAGAGGAAGAGTACAATTAATTACCAAGTCTTGTGTTTGAGCAATGATTAATACAATTTTCTGGGTTGAGGGCATATGGGGAGAAGTATGAAGAGTAGTGATTTGGGGTAGTGAGTGTGAATGACTCACACTAATCACTTTTTGATGTATCAAAGTCTGTACAGGTGGGTATGGAATTACAGTTTTAACTTCTTCCCTTCTTTATGGAATTGGAACAGTAACTTAAAGTCACAGGTAGATATAATGTAAATGTACAAACAGGTGTGAGGTTGGGTTCTGACCAGAGGGTGATAAAGAACTAGACTGACCTTGGTCGCAGCTGGGCTTGGTAGGGTCTCAGCACTTCCCATGATGTATTGCTGACTTCTCTTTTCCTGTTTTAACTCAGATGTTTGGGATGAGATAAAACATGCTTATTTTCTTGCACAGGGTCAGACCACATCCTTGATGGTGGGCAGTCTTTTCTTGGAAGGAATAGATATTCCACCTTGATCCTGGTGCGAGCTCTGCACTAGAGGAGGAAATGGGGACTTAGACTTTCATTAGGACATAGGGCTTAAACTCCAGGTGCTGCTGCTCATTTCTAGATGAGTGAAAGCGTTTGGTGAACCGCAGTCCAGTCTCCTCAGTCAAGCATAAGCCTTGGAATCCTTGAATTATTTGTTTTGAATTATTTTTTTCACTAGCACTAAATATATAGTTTATGTCATATCCTTATACAACATATATTCATAATGAACTAATATAGACAAACATGAGTCAGGTTAAAATGAGGAGGGAAACAATCGTCCATTAGTGCAGGAGAAAGTGGAGAAACGAATGGAAATCACTATGTAGTGTTTGCTGGCTTGTATTGTCAAAAATGTATCCTATAGCTGTACTGGCATCAAGGAGATGCATGAAACTATATAGAGAATTCTACTAGAAGGCTTTTGCTCTCTAGTAGGAGTAAAATTCAATACCAAAATGAGGAACCTCCAAACAATGTACAGCTGGCCCCCAGGTCGCTTGGCTCTTAGAACCCCTGCTCCTGGCCCCTCCATCAAGGGGAGGTTTCACTGATGGTCATTTCAGACAGAGGTGAATTCTCCCCAGTGTATATGCACGTGGCACAGAGTTTCAACCCATGCTTTGTCCTTCAGCCACACTTTGAAAGTGGAGTTTAATTAGCATAAATTCATCTCAGTGCTAAGATATGTCAAGCAAATTGCTGGCATAGAGGTTTTCTTTGACATGTAGCTTGATAAAGATTATAATTGTCTTTTTACACATGAGTTTGTCTATTTTGTTTGTCCATGACAGAGATTTTTCACTAGCTGAACTTGTCGTGAAAACTTTCATGAAAGATGCAGGGTAAGGTTAGTGTTTCTTGTCTTTTTTGTAATACCCTTTACCCTCACAGTTTTGTATTTTAAGAGAAGGGCATTGTCTGGTGTGGTAACTCTGTAGAAAAGAAGAATTGTATTCAGAGTTTAGATCTCGAAATTAACAGAGAGGGAAAGCCACCAAGTTATTTAAAACTACTCTTAAAAAAGAATGTATTGGGGATTAGTGTACTGCGTCTCACCAAGACCAACAACTAGGTTTCTGTAGTTTGGTACCAAAAACACTCATCCTTAGCACCACAGTCCTCCTCACCAAGGCCATTTGCTCATATGCATCAACATGTGTGCATCCTCTGAGGTGAAGAGGGCACTCTGGAATAAGATTTCCAATTTCACACTCTACCCAGGCGAGACAAATTGTTGGATGGAATATTCACTATTTTTGCTTTCCTCCCAATTTATATAATTAAAGTTGTGCAAGTTAGCTGTATTTATAATGCAACTTCACTGTACATTCTATTCTATCTGGTTCTGCTTGGCTGATCCTTCCCTAAACTTTGTAGTTGGAAATGTTGATGTAACCTGGGGCAGAGTTTTGCAATGAAGTAGTAAAAGTGTAATGTGTGCAGATGTAAGTGTGAGGAATAGTGTTAAGTTTGCTCCACGATATACTTTCAGGCTTTATGGACACTAAAAATATTGGCAAAGAACACTGATTGCTAATGATTCCTTTAAAAAATCATGATATATGGGGAACAAAATATTTTTACAGGGTTCATACTCATTAAGTGATAACACAAATGACAGTCACTCTCAAGTCACTGAAATTAGTATTTATTTTATTCATTGTCACTGGGAAAATGTTTGATTGCTGTTACTGCTACAGGACTTTCAACTGTTATTGTAGTTTCCTTGTATTTTATATAGTGCCTAGTGAAACCTATATCAAGTATTTATAAGCTAAAACTGGTAATATTCATTTCTATTCTATTTGGTGAGGCAAACAGGCAAAAGCAACAATCAGTATTTTCTTCTGTAGCTCATAACTCAATTTTCTTTCTATGAGGCACCACAGCTTCTGCAGAGCTCTGATCATTGATTACAGATTCACCTGGCTTAACTTGATAAATGCCTTTGTGCAAACTTATTGGAGAGGCCTGTTCAGACCAGGCAGGTATAAAATTGTTACAGCTTTGCAGTCCCATACGTAACATTAGTGATAATGATCTTTGCTTTGTATGCTGCTGCGTGTTATGATAACAGTACTTTGAGGGCTTGTTGGCATGTCACTTTACTTGCCTTTACGATCATATGAAAAAACAGTAATTAGTGTGATCCATGATTAGTCTGTTACATAAGAAAATTTTGAGTGAGTTACAAATGAATTATCTTGATTTGAAAGTGATGAATTTGTGATTGTATAAGATCCTCATTAGAATGTGTAATATATTGTTACTTTCCAGTCTGTATTGTAAAATCTGAATGGGTAATTTCTCTGGAGACTACAGGTCATCCTTTTGCTATAGCCAATAAATTTACTATGAACTACTTCTTATAACGGATTTTGTGCCCATAGCAAGTAATTAGGACTTGGTTATTTTCCACGTGAAAAATATAACCTAGAAATGAATTTTCACGTTATTTTCTTCAAATGGGCTTTTTGACAACTAGGGACAATTTTTAAATGGACTATTTCATTGTCATTTATAGGTTACATGCTCCCCACACATAAGCAAAAGATTAACTTCCCTCAATTAGAGTTAAGTATAAGTGACACCCATGAACTTGAATAGTGCATAGTAACTTTCCTAACTTGAAATGTGTCAGTTTTGGAATTATAAATAGTAACTCTAGTTTATAATTTAATTCCACCAGAAACTTGAATATTTTATAGTGTCATTCTCATTTTTTGGAGCAGTGATTTTTACCTTCAGCATATATTAAAATCCCCTTTATGGAGCAGTCAGATTCCTGGGATCCACCCTTATGGCTTCTGATGAACACATGGACGCGGATGATGATAGAATGTGGATTTCTAAGCTCTCAGGTGATACTGGTTCAAAATAGTCACTGCAAAATCCATGCATTACAGATCTGAAGACAAGGTAAGTTTTCTAAATTTTAAATATGTGGTTCTAGATAAAATGAGTAAAACTTTTGAAGTCATAGGTGTAGGCAAGGACTTTCTGAACAGAAACGCAGTTACACTGGAAATAGTTCCAAAAATTGACAAAGGGGATCACATTAAATTAAAAAGCTTCTGCACAGCAAAAGAAACAATGAACAGAGTGAAAAGATAACCTATAGAATGGGAAATTATTTTTTCTAGTGATTCCTCATACAGAGGAATTATATATAGAATGTACAAAGAATAAAAGAAAGTTAGACTTCCCACAATGAAAGACCCAATCAAATCAAAAAAACGAGCAAGTGAAATGAATAAACACTTCACAAAAGAAGTAAAAATGGCCCTAAATACCTAAACAAATGCGGAACATCGCCGACCATTAGAGAAATGCAAGTGGAAGCCATGCAGATTCACCCTCACCCCAGGGAGAATGGCCACCATCAAAGTATCACATAAGAACAAATGCTGGGAAGGCTGTGCGTGCAGTAGGGTGGAGCACCTTCTACACTGTTGGGAATGTACGTTAGCCCTCACGATGGAAATCAGTAAGGAGATTCCTTAAAAAACTGAAACTAGAAATTGCACTTGACCCAGCTATTCCTTTTTGAGGTATTTTCCTGAGATACCTCAAAAGGAGGTATTTAAAAGAGAGTTAGATGTATCATATTACAGTGGTACATACATACCCATGTTTTTAGCAGCACAATTCACAATAGCTCAATCTGAGAAGTGGACCGTATATCCATCCACAGATTAATGGATAAAAAATGAAGTATTTACACATGATAGTGTATTAATTTGCCATAATAATTACTACATGCATGCAGGGAGGTGTCCATTTTTTGCAGTCTATTTTGCATACTCTGCCATAAAGATAAAATTGAGCCATTTGTAGAAAAATAGATGCACTTTGAGACCATAATGTTAAATGAAATAAATCAAACATACAAGCTTAAATATTGCATTGATTCTCTTATATGAGAAACTTAGAATAAAAATAAAGATCAAGGTAAAACATGATGACAGAAAGTAAGGAGATAGATCGTTCTCAAAGGGGAGAGGATTAAAGACGGACAAGGCGGGGAGGGAGGAGAGGGATAAGGGGTGAAAAGAGGGGCTGGGTGTGCTTCGCACATGTATCAATTCTACATACGGAGTGTAAACATTATTGCCGAAGAAAGAAAGGAATAGGATCAAGGAATCGGTGGGGTAGAGGGAAGGGAACGACAGTGAGAAAGGAACTAAGATGGGCTGTGCACATGTGCTCCCTTCCCACAAGGAATATAAAAACCATGCACCAGGCACATACATTAATAAGCTAAAATGAAAAATGAAGATGCAGTTTCAGTACACACGTATTTAGGGTTTGTGTCTGCATATGACAGTAAAGTTGATGCTATATTCCAAGTCCTCTGTCCTCGTCCTTAGAGCTGTGTTTATGACTCTTGACTAAACATGCTTATAATACTGGAGACAGTGTAGCACTTCACAGAATTTAGTTAGAATACGAGGGGAGATAGACAAAATATTATAATGGCAAATCACTTGGTTAATTGGAGATTACAAGGCAAACAATTTTGTCATTGCTACTGAATAATTTTGAAAAATATGTAATGTCATTCTTTCACAGTAAACTATTCTATAGAAATTTGTTTCCTTGTAAATAATTTAGTATTCTGCAATGCTCCAAGATTATTGTTCTGTGGTAGATTTTCACTCATAAAGTAGAGCAGCAGAGACAAGTTAAGACAAAGCTATGCAGATATCTGGGAACATATTTGGTTGTTAATGATTTACGTACGTTTTTGTCATCTGAAAAATGAAACAATGGCGTTAATAAACTGGAACTTTCATTGTAACTGCGAGGTAAGCCAACTGCTGTTTTTGAGGTTATCCATTTAGAAGAAAACCACTGAGTTGGCATGAATTAATGAGGGATTCACTAGAATACTTTTATTTCGGAACACTTCTCAAGTAGATATTTCATAAATATTTGTTAAGCATGTTAAATTTGGAGACCTGGCCTCTGGGCCAATAGCTAATCATTTTTATCAGGACACACTGGGTTAGGAGGAGCGCTTTTGCCTGGACTCTCTATGCTAGTTCATCAGAATTCATGATGCTCACCCACTGATTTATAGGAGTGCGCCTTCATTACATGTGGGCTGCACATCCTTTGACACTCTGAGAGCTGAGCTTTTCCAAATTGTATTTAATGGTCTAGATGTTGGGTTGCAGTTAGACTGGAACACACCAATGCTTACCACTGCCGGTGCTACACCATTTCCACTTCTCTAAAATAACAACAAACAGCAAGCATTTTTCTTGGTGGAAGTGCTTACTTTTTATTAATGTGGTTTTTTAAAGAGAGCTGTACAATTCTGACACATTAGGTTGAAATATTGCCTGTAATATATCCTGTGTATGGCGTCATCAGATCCAGGCTCCTGTAACTCACAGGGGCTTTTCTTATTATTGAACAACCTCTCTTCCACAAGGGAGTATTAAAGTCCTAAGTAGGGAAGGGTCTCTTCTGCCCTTTATTTTGGCCCACAGAGATATCCTTAGAAAATGACACTTTTTGGCTGTGAAAACTTAAAATATAGATGGTCAAAATATGTAATAATTCTTTATTCTGATATGCAGCATTTTTATTAGTTATAAGAAAGATGTATTCATACTCACCAAAGGCCAAATTGCATGTTAGGAAAAGTAAATGAGCTGCAAAAAAATGGACACTTCCTTGCATGCACATAGTAATCAGTTTTATGAAATAAGTGGTGATGAAGTTTTTTATTTTAAAAAGAAAAAACAATAACAAAATAACAACAACAAAGACAAAAAGAAAACATCACAGAAAAAATAAAAACAATATGGAATTTCAAAACAAGATGACGGGAGATTGACAGTGGTTGACGTTTTATATACCATGGCCACACTCACCATATATTTCATGCACTAGATAGTTTGTATTTTAGTAATATTTCTTCTAGGCCTTTCCTTAATAATTTATTTTTAATTTTATTGCACTGAAAATTTTTATGTTATTGTAAATCTGTTCTTACACAAAACCAAATGATAATAAAGTTTAAAAACACAGAAACTAGGAAAGACTTCCTTTATTCAACGAGTGCATATGCAAAGCTTACATATGTCCATAAGAAGTAGTGACCGTGCTAGGTTTTTATGTAGGGTTCTGTCTGTGTCTCTGCTCCTGAGTGCCGTGTGGTGTCTTAGTGGTCAGTCTAGGTCTCACCCGCTCCCCCTTGAGCCATCATTCCCCATAATCTAGACAGAGAACTACCCAGAGATGTCCCGCATGTTGTGGGCCTTAGTTAATCTTTATTTGCCCTGAACAAACATTGCATTAGTTTCTAACATTTGAAAATTAGAGATTTTGTATAAAGTTCCTCAATGTACTTTCTGTAAAATCCTGACAGCGCAGACCTGCACCTTTGTTTGGCAACAGTTCTCTGCAGCTCAGTGATATTTTTGCCCCCTGTAGTTGGGAGGAGAGTCTGTTCACCTCAACCTACACGAACCTGTATTACTTGGTAGACAGTGAGGCTAGGCCAGACCTCAGCCCTTGGCTTATTGCCTATTTCCCCCAACCCCACGCGCTTACCTGGCCCCCTGAATACTTGGCATGGTGACTGCTTATCGCTTTCTGCTCCCTTGGAAGTTAATTGCCTGGGACAAGCACCACAGGGCACAGAGGATTTTGTAAACCAATAAACTCTATAGTTTATTCTCTGTTCCAAATATATCTGAATGTACAGCTTTCTTTTTTCTTTTTTTGGTCTGGAAAAAATAATCGGTTTAATTGAAAAAACCCATGGATCCTGCTCTACCCCCCTAGGTGAGGGGCGAGGGAGCCCTGAGCCCACGTCAGTCCATCGCCACTGCGGTTGCGCTTCGCAAGGCGGCAGGCAAGCACGACGTTAGGACCTCCGCAAAAGCAATGCCCAGGGCTGCTGCGCCCCCGCTGGCACATTTTCCTCAGCCAGCTTCAGTCTTCTACACGTGGCCCTCCGCGTGGATAGACTGCTGCTTGAAGTCGACCCTGCAACCCACGCGGCGCTGGCACAGCAGGAGTCGGCCCGATCCTCGCCCACAGCGGGGATGCTCCCCGGTCCGAGTAGTTAGCAGCCCCGCAGCACCCAACTTTCTCTGCAACTGGTCCAGGAACGCATTTGTATCATTGTGCTTGGGGTAATTCCTCATCTGCCCTCCGAAGTCCTTATGAAGCCCTGCTCTCACCTTGCCTCTAAGAACGTAGCCGGAGATGAATGTACAGCTTTCTGGGTAAAATGTTACAGACGTGAATCGTATGCTTGTGAGTTTCACATTCCATCATTGTTATGGTTGATACATTGTGTCAACTTGGGGAGTTGGCTGAGTGACTCAGCAGGAAGCCAGGGTGTATACTTTGTACACATCCTGAGCCTGTGGAAGAGAAGAGGAGGGCACGGAGATTGTGTTAGAGGTTCACGCCCCCTGGGCGGGGGTAGGCTGTTTACAATGTACGCGAAGAGAAGAGGCTGCTTGCTGCCATTCCTCATTTTTCCTCTTGTGGTTTTTGTTGTGCTCTGCTGCCATGAACGTTTGCCCTCTGACATGTGCCACTCTGCCTCTGAATCAGCCAAGTATGGACTGAAACCTGCACAAACTGTAAGCTAAATAAACCTTTCCTTCCTTCATTTTGGGCATTGGGTATTTTGTCTCAGCAATGAGGAAAAAGTAACCAAGACAATCATTTACGGAGATACTTGAGGGCTGACAACGCATTTGCATGGTGCTGCCTCATTTATGTGTGGGGCCATCTGCTGTCAGCCTCTGTGGTGTGACTCCGCGGGCCCTTGATCAAGCTGTCTCTGTCCGTGATTCCCTCTTCTGTCAGGGGCTGATGCCCGGCGCTTCTGGCCTTTCCCCACCTCCTCACCATGCTGGCGAATACGGTAGTGTCTACACCAAGACAGTAGTAACAGGAATGAGCACAGGTCATGCAGTGGCAGGTAAAAGTTAATCTGGAGTTGGTAGGTGGTTTTAAGTGTAACTTTGTGGCATTTGCCAGTTGAGAAATTCTGATGAACTGTCATTAAGAGATTGCGAACAGAGGAATATTTAAAGTGTTATTCAACAAAATGTTTTTGTGTGAATTTTGGAATCTTGCTCAGGAATTACAGCTGATACACTTACAATAAAGACCTTAAGAGAAATATTTTATCTAATATTTGTGTCCTGGTTCCCGTTTGAAACCTGACAAGCAATGACTGTTAGTAACAAGCATACTTCACATATAACACAAAGATATAATGCTGTGACTTACTTCCCACGACCTCCTAGACAGCTGAACAACAACCAAAATGTGTTCTCTGTGTTAGGAAAGACTCATATATGCACTGTAAGATACAAAGAACTTTTCTTTATATAGTGAAGGAATCTCATCAGCCTGCAAGTTGCCATCACAGCCATCAAGCACCTGGGCAATAGCAAGATGTACTCAGGAGGCGAGAGCATTTGTCTGCTTTTCTCTGTAATGCTCAGTGTCTTGGAGGAGCAGGGTACCCTGAAACTTTGGCTCTTCTCTTTTCTGGGTAGTGCTCAATTTTCCTGCTTATTTAATTTGAGAATCAGAGGGGGTTGTTTTGGTTTTGTATCAGAGGTTTTCAAATGCCTCCTAACTTCTTTTGAAGTGCAGAGTATTTTAAGATTCAGAAGTCATGCTACATAAGGGTATTGACGCTCAGTATTCTTTCTTTCCCTTTAAGTTGCTGTTTAACCTCATAAAGTTAGTCAGTATATTAAAATCAGTGTGGAAGCTGTGCCTCACTGAAGTGAACTCACACAGAATCCTGTGTGGCCTGATTAAGGTAGTCCCTTCCTAATGCAATATAAGGTGATAAAAATATGTGATGAATTTAAATCATCCACTTGAATGGAAATAAAATTCAAATGGGTTATGCAAGTGAAAATTCATTTCCTAGTAATTTCCCAACATTTCAAAGCTGGAACTGACTGAAGAACTGCTAAGTTTATTTTATTATTTTAAACAGTTTTGAGCAAAAACAAAACAAAAAGAGCAGATTTTATTCCTCTGTGTAGATCAGTACTTTATATATCCCTGGTTCACTCTCATTTTTTCTTTTCATAATTTTAGGCCTGATTTAGATTTTTTGACTTTCCTTGACAAATATCTTCTCTAAAGCAGAGACATGGAGACATTCTTATTCTTTTTTTATTTAGTTTTTATTTTTAAAAGTCTAAAAAACAAATAAAACAAACAAAAAAAACCCAACAACAACAACAACAACAAGGAAAACATTAACAAAAAGACACAAAGTAGCACAAGAGCAGTACAATCAAAATTGAATTATAGACAAAGCAACAGGGAATCACCAATGGTTGCTGCACCACACATTGATAACTTTAAAGTACGTTTCTGAAATTACATATAGACATACAATCTTGATCAAACAATCATGAACTGTTCCTTCCCATAAAGCGACACAGGTCAACAGTGGCACCATATTAGCCATCCTGCATATACACACATAGATACATATTTGTCCCTTTCTTCCTTTTCTTCCTCCCCTCATCCCACCTGCTCCCTACCTTTGAGCAGATTCCCTTCACACCCCCCAATCCACATTCCCACTTTCAGATCCCTACACCAGTGATACAATACATTGCCTGCACATGAACTTCTGATTTATTTCACTTATAAGTATGGTGTCCAATTGTGACCATTTGCCTACAAAAGCCCCAAATTTGTCCTTCTTCATAGCTGAGTAATATTCCATTATATAAAAATGCCACTTTTTTTAATCCAGTCCTCTGTGGATGGACATTTGGGTTGCTTCCACAATTTAGCTATTACAAATTGTGCTGCTATAAACATGGGGGCACATATATTGTGGTGATATGATGCTTTCAGAGCTTATGGAAAAATACCCAAAAGAGGAATAGCTGGGTTGAATGGGACCTCTAGACCAAGTTTGATAAGGAATCTTCAAACTGATCTCCACAGTGGTTTCACCAGTCTGCATTCCCACCAACAGTGCAGAAGAGCTCTTAGTTCTCCACAGCCTTGCCAGCATTTGTTATTGGATGATTTCTTAATGCTGGCCAGTCTTACTGGGGTGAGATGAAATCTCAATGTTGTTCTTATTTGCATTTCTCAAATAACTAAAGATGTAGAACATTTTCTCATATATTCACTTGCCATTTGTATTTCTTTATCTGAGAAGTGCATATTCATCTCAGATGCCCATTTCTAGATTGGGTCTTTGAATTTGGAGACGTTCATGTTTTTTAATTCTTTGTATGTTTGAGACAGAAGACCTTTGTTGAATGGACAGCCAGCTAGGATTTTTTCCCCAATTTGTGGGTTTTCTTTTCACTTTGTTGGTGATTTCTTTAGATGTGCAAAACTTTTCAGTAAGATGAGATCCCAGTTACTGATTCATTGAAATGTTTCATTGCAGTTTGATTTTTGTACATGAAATCTCTGCCTACTCCTACGTCTTCAAGATTTTAGCTACTTTCTCTTCCAATAGCTTTAGAATTTCTGTTTTAATGTTGAGATCTGTGATTCATTTTGACTTGAGTTTCGTGCATGGTGATGGACTTGGGTCTATTTTCAGTCTTTGGCAAGAGGCAAGCCAATTTTTGAGGCACCATTTATTAAAGAGACTATCTTTCCTCCAGTGAGTGTGTTTGGCCCCTTTGTCAAATATTAGGTGGCTGAGTGTGTTTGTGGTTGTGGCTGCATCTTCCAGTCTGTTCCATTGATTCTCAGGTCTGTTTTTTAGCCAGTACCAGGTTGATTTTATCACAGTAGCTTTGTAGTATAATTTCATGTCAGGGATTGTGATTCCACCTGAGTTATTCTTGTTGCCCAGGATTGCTTTTGCTATTCTGGGTCTCTTTTGGTTCCAGATGAATTTAAGGCATATTTTCTCTAGATCTGTGATGTATGCTAATGGTAGTTCAATGGGAATTGCATTAAATCTGTATAACAATTTTGGTAGTATGGCCGTTTTCACAATGTTGGTTCTTCCTAACCATGAGCAGGGTATGTTTTTCCATTTATTGAAATCCTCATTGATCTTTTTTCAGAGTGCTGTAGTTGTCATTGAATAAATCTTTTATATCTTTGTTAGATTGATTCCTAAATATTTCAATTTCTTGCATGCTATTGTAAAAGGTATGGTTTCCTTAATTTCTCTCTAAGACTGTTTGTTGTTTGTGTATAGGAATGCTGTTGATTTTTGGGTGTTCACTTTGTATCCAGCTACTCTGCTGAATTTGTCTATTGATTGAAGGAGTCTTCTTGTAGAGTTTTTGGTGTCTTCCATGTAAAGAATCATGTCATCTGCAAATAGTGATAGTTTTACTTCTTCCTTTCCTATCTTTATTTCTTTTATTTCTCTTATCTTTTCCAATTGTTCTAGCTAATACTTCCAGAACTATGTTGAATAGGAGTGGTGACAGTGGACATCCTTGTCTTGTTCCTGAGTTTAAAGTGAAAGCTTTCAGTTTTTGCCCATTTTGTATGATGTTGGCTGTTGGTTTGTCATAGATGGCTTTGATCAGATTGAGGTAAAGGCCATCTATTCCTATTTTTCCTAGGGTTTTTAACATGAATGCATGTTGGACTTTATTGAAAGCTTTTTTTGCATTTATTGAGATGATCATGTGGTTTTTGTCTTTGACTTTATTGATATGATGTATTAAATTAATTGATTTGCAAATATTGAACCATCCCTGCATTTCTGGAATAAATTCAACCTGGTCATGGTGTATAACTTTCCTTATGATTCACTGCATTCTATTTGCTAGTATTTTATTGAGTATCTTTGCATCTATGTTCATTAGGTAATTTGGCCTATAGTTTTCTTTCTTAGTTGGGTCCTTCTCTGGTTTTGGTATCAGTGTAGTACTTGCCTCCAGAAATGAGTTAGGGAGGATTGCTTTCTTTTCAATTTTCTTGAAGAGTTTGAGGAGTGTTGGAATTAAATCTTCGCTGACTGTTTTATAGAATTCTGCTGTTAATCTATAAGGGCCTGGGCTTTTCATTGTCGGTAAGTTTTTAATGACATTTTCTATCTCATTAATTGATATTGCGTTGTTCAGGATTTTTGTATTTTCCTGATTCAATTTTGATAATTTGTACATTTCTAGGAATCTGTCCATTTCTTCTGAGTTTTCTATCCTACGGGAGTAAAGATTTTCAAAGTAGGTATTAATGATCTTTTGAATTTCTGTGGGATCTGTAGTGATTTCATCCTTTTCATTCCTTATTGCATGAATTTGGATTCTTCCTTTTCTTTTTTTTGATAAGGTTGGCTAGGGATTTATCAATTTTGTTTATTCTTTGAAGAAGCAATTCTTTCATTAATTTATTTTTTGTAGTGTTTTCTTCATCTCAATTGCATTAATTTCTGCCCCGAGTTTTATACTCTCCTTCCTTCTTTGGGCTTTTGGTTTGGCTTCTTCTTCTTTTTTTCTAGAAGTTTGAGGTGTAGCATTAGGTTATTTATTTGCTCTCTTTCTGTTTTCTTTATGTGTGAGTTCATCACTATAAATTTCCCTTTGAGGGCTGCTTTCATTGCATCCCATAGATTCCGGTAGGTTGTATTTGCATTTTCATTTGTTTGTAGGTGTTTTTTAACTTCTTCTTTAATTTCTTGTGTGACCCATTGGTTATTCATGAGGTTGTTGTCTAATTTCCAAGTGTTTATGGGGTTTTTGGAGTTCCCTTTGTCATTAATTTCCAATCTCATTGCATTGTGGTCAGATAATATGCATGGGGTAATTTCAATTCTTTTGCATTTAGGTAGGTATGCTCTATGGTCTAGAATGTGGTCTGTTTGAGAGAAAGACCCATGTGCAGCTGAGAAAAATGTGTATTCTGATGTTCTGGGGTGGAAGACTGTATACATCTACTAAGTCCATTTGTTCGCACCTTTGGTTCAGGTCTGTTATTTCTTTGCAGAGTTTTTGTCCAGTTGACCTATCTCTTTGTGTCAAAGGGGTGTTTATGTCCCCTATTACAATAGTGTTACTAATTATTTGGTTCTTCATGTCTGTTAAGATTTGACTTATAAAGTTTGGTGCTCCAGTATTTGGTGCATAAATGTTTAGGATTGTTATCTCTTCCTCTTGCAGTTTTTCCCTAACTAGTATGTAGTGGCCTTCTTTATCCCTTTTGATTGTTTTTGGATTGAAGTTTACATTTCCTGCAAACATAATAGCTAGCCGTGCTTTTTTTCTGGGAACCTGTTGCATGGAGAATTGTTTTCTGTCCTTTCACTTTCAGTCTGTGGATTTCTTTTTGAGTAAAATGTGTTTCCTGTATACAGCATATTGTGGGATTTTGTTTCTTAATCCACTCTGCCAGTCTGTTTCTTTTGACTGGTCAATTCAGGCCTTTTACATTAATGGTTATAACTATTACATGTTGGCTTATTCTTGTCATACTATTTACTTGTTGTTGCTTTCTTATTTTTGGTATCTGTCTCCTTGCTTGTTCTGCTTAAAGCTTCCTTTCTATTGTTTTTCTTGAGATTGTGGTCTCTTTTTTCTCTATCAAGAATTTCGTTTAGTGCTTTTTAAAATGTTGGTTTGGCACTCATGAAGTTCTTGAGTTATTCTTTGTTGTGGAAATATTTTATTTTTCCACTGAATTTGAAGGATAGTTTTGCAGGATACATCAGTCTGGGTTGGAAGCTGTTTTGTTTCAGAATCTGTAAAACCTTGTTCGAAGTTCTTCTTAATTCCATGGTTTCTGTTGAGAAGTCTGCTGTGATTCTGATGGGCTTTCCTTTGTAAGTGATCTGTTTCTTTTCTCTATCTGCTTTTTTTTTAAATTTTATTTTAAAGACAAAAGAATAGAGACATATGAACCAGAAAAGTCATAAACAATACAGAAAATACAAAGTTATACAGAATATAGTAAGGAATTAGAACTGGATGTTGTATTACATAGTTATCTTCACATTAGTTAACACAAAAACATTAAAGGAAAAACCAAATTATAGATAAGATAGTAGGGAATTTGCACTGGATGCTGTATAATATAAAGTTATCTTCATTTCTGCTAATACAAAAACGACTGAGGAAATACAGAATTATAGAGAACATAGAAGGGAATTAGCTCTGGATGCTGTCCTACATAATGTTACCTTCATCTTTGTTACTCAGGTTACACAGATGATGGCCCTTTTG
>PVLD010029038.1:0-18577 GCA_004027595.1 Dinomys branickii | reverse complement strand
GCATGTCTGTATATGGGTCCATACATCTACAATTCGAAGATATCAATGGATAAAGCAACAACTACTGTTGAGACCATATCACCTTGTCTATAGATTAGTTGTGATTGTACTATTTTCTATGATAATGGGTGTCTGTTTGTCAATATGTTTTTGTACTTTTATGTTTCTAAAATAAAAAAAATAAAAATAAAAAAATAAAAAAAATAAAATTATATGAAATATATCCTCGAGTAAAACACAAAATCCAAATCGTTTTCCCCAACTAGTATTTTACTAGTGCATATTAATTGCACAGAATACATGGTCTTTCACACATGCAGATATCACACTGTGGCAATTTCCAACCCAATGAGACTTTTATCCTCCCTCTCTCCTCCTTACTCACTTCCTCTTGATTAATCGTCTTTCTTCTACTTTTAGGTCATCTTTTCCCTGGCAAAACACATAGTTTTACTGAGTCTGACTTATTTTGCTAAACATAATATCCGGTTACATCCATTTTCCTGCAATGGTATGATTTCACTTTTCCTTAAGGCAAAATAACACTCCATTTGTATATATACATTAGTATTCCATTTATATGTTTATGTACCTAAACTAATTCCATAATTTGATTATTGAGAACTGTATGACTATGGACATAGCATTGCAGATCTCTGTGGTATGCTGACTTTAATTCTTTTGTAGATATAACAAACAGTGGTGTAGCTGGATCACTCAGCAGTACTGTTTTTTAGGTGTTGAAACATCTCCATATCAATTTCTAGGGTGACTGTACTAATTTGCCTTCACACAAACAATGTAAAAAGATTTCTCTTCACCTGCAGCCTTACTAGAGTTTATTATTTTTATAATCTTGATGATAGTAATTCTGCCTTGTTAAAATAGTCCTAGGGCAAAAAGCAATCTATAGCTTCAGTGCAATCCCCATTAAAATACCAATGGCATTTTTCACAGCATTAGAAAAAAAATAATCAGGCAAATTTTAAAAGTGATAAAGTCCATTGTTTTCCTCCTCTATGGTCTGGAGTTCTTTAGGGAGAAAATCCTGAGATGGGGTGCCATCACAACTGGTAATACTCTACCCATCAGGGCTGTTGCTAGTACATGCCCATGAATCCCCAGGAAACACACCAGTGATTGGTGTCATTACTTGCACTTGACCATCTGTTTTATGGCATTAAAAAATTTCTGATTTGACCTCAGTCTTTATTTACTGGTAGCAGAGGAGAGAGGTGCCAGACTTCTGCCCTCTTGTACTGTAATAATTCCATGGCCTTCCCACAGCAATGACAATAATCTGCACTTGTTAAAAGAGTACAGTACTTTTCTAAAAAATTTGTGGATATATTTGAGGGTTTCTGGAGGAAAATAAATTAATCTGATGATGGTATTTACTATGTACTTATGCCTGGCACTGGAAATACCTCAGTGGGAGAAAAAACACTAATTGCCCCCCTGTGGGCTGGCGGTTACTGAGTCCTGCTCCCCTGGAGGCCCAAGGTTGACAAAGGGTGGCAGCAGACAGTCATGGCACTATAAACAAAGGACTGAGTCAGATAAAATTATAACTTTTCTACGCCCAAAATAGTAGGATACTAGAAATTTCAAGTGTTTATCTTAACAGCATCTTATACATGACTAGAACCAGGTTGGTCTCTTTTTTCACTCTATAGGAGATGAGACCTGGGATCTGGGCATGGGGCATAAATAGCCTGTTTGTGGAACCATGACTGGATTCACTTCTATGCTTCCAAATGCGAGGAAGAAGATGAAGTGAGTTGGGCACTTGGCACAGACCAGCCCTTTCTGCTCTGTCAGGCCTTCCCTTAGGTGCTGATGTAAATGCCCTGCCAGAGACAGGCTTAACTGACTTTTCTCAGCACTATTCTGAAGGCTCACTGGAGCAGTGACCTGGTCTCTGCTGTTATTTCACATGACCATTCTAATATTTTATGACCGTTGAAATGAGAGTTTTTCTGTTTTGAGGTGAGGGATGTTGAATCAATAATTTTATTCTATTTACGTTTTACTAAATTCAACTTGTAAATATTTTACTGATGATTTTGCAATGTCATGAGACGTGGTTTTTAGATTTTTTTTTCTAGTAATATTTGTTCTTTGCCTAGGCTTGGCATCAGACTAATTTTTCCTTATAAAATATTTTGTAAATCATGCCTACTTGTGCTTTTTGATGGAAGTTTGTGTAGAAATTCTATTAAATCCAACATGCAAACTTAAATATCACATGATTTCTCTTATATAAAAAATCCAAAATATAAATGAAGAGTAAAATAAACGATAGATAATAGGAAATAAGAAGATACATTTTTTTTGCAAAAGGGAAGGAGACCAAGAGGTGGCGGAAGTGGGGAGAGAAAGGAGGGGAGGAGTTGCAAAGAACTAAACTGTGTTGTGTCCATGTTGTCTCCCCATGGAAAGTGTAACCATTTGTGCTGCGAACATATTCTAATATGGTAAAAAGAATTTGATTAAGTTCATCAGCAAAGATATCTGGGTCAGAAATTGCTTTTTTGAGAAATTTGTTTGCCAAGTCTTTTCTCGAGTAGACTAGGGAGAGTCAGGCTACCTATTTAATCTTAAATAGATTGTGTCTTTCTAGGAATTTGACAATCTCATAGAAGTGTCTTCAGTTACTATAAGTCAATCATCTTTTTAAAGAGATGATTTATAGTGATGTCTTTCATTACTGCTATTGATAATGTTTCTTTATTGAATTTACTGACATGATACATATACATTTACTGACCGTTAGTTTTCAACCACTACAATAAAATATCTCAGGCAAATAATTGGTAAGGAGAAAAGGTTTTATTTTGGCTTATGGGTCTGGTCCCTCTAGTCTGGGACTGAATGGCTGTATTTCTTTGAGCCTGTAAGTACAGAAAGTTTCCAACTTATAAACGAGTTTTGTTCCAGAGAACGTTCATAAATTGGACTCATTCAAAAGTCTTAAAAAGTGAGTTTTACACACCTTTTCCACAAATACACAATGTAATACACACACACACACACACACACACACACACACACACACAAACCAAACACATACACAAAAGTACTGTAAGCAATTTTACTTTTACAATTCCTTTAAAATGGTGGTGCAGTACTGTACTACAGCTGGCACGTGGAGGGGGTTGCATGGAGTGACTGACAAAAGAGTTACTAACGAGGACGGCGAGCACGGAGCAGTGAGCACACAGCAGCACAACCCGCGCAGTGTCCAGCGAATATGTAAGCTACGTCCGCCATTTGCTCGCATCCATGAATGTTTGTACCGTGCAGTCCATTGGTATGCGTGAAAGTTCTCAACTTGAATGCTCCTAAGTCGGGGACTCACTGTGCATCACAGCAGGAAAACTGTGGTGGAGAAAACAGCTCCCTGCATGAGCCAGGGAGCAAAGCTGAAGAGACCGGGGTTCCACAGTCCCCTTGCTCCCACTAACCTAACGGCCTCTCCCGAGTCCCGCTTCACAAGGTCCCACTACTTTCCAGTCACACTGCCCTGGAGGTAGAAGCTTTAAAACCCGGGCTTTCGGGCCCTCATCCAGACCCTAATGATTGCTCTTTATGAAAAAGAAACATGTTATGACTTCAGGAAAGCTATGTTTTTGGTGTTTTATTTAATTAATTCACTTATTACTGCTTCTTTTGTTTTCCTTTTTTGGGGTTTATCATGCCCTATAATTCACTTTCTTTGATGATTATAAGGCTATTCACTCTGTACTTTATCTTGATTGAGTTTGGATAGTTTTTGTTTTTAAAAGCTATTCATTTCTTTCAGGCTGTTAGATTTATGAATATTAAATTTCTTGTAATACTACTACCCACTGTCATTAAATATCTCATTAATGGCCTCAGAATCTGTGCTAATAGCTACTGTTTCTCTGTTCATATTGGGAAGTTGTGTATTTTCTATTTTCATAGTTATCAACCTTAGTGGAGATATCCAGTGATATAGTTTAAAAACAGTTTTTTATTTCATTTTTTTGTATACATATTATTAATTTCTGTTTGTATCTTTTTTTTCCTTTCTTAAGCTTGCTTTGGTTTTAAATTTCTTTTTTTTTTTTTTTTTGGCGATACTGGGGATCAAACTCAGGATCCTGCGCTTGCTAGGCAGGCACTTATTCCACTGAGCTATATCCCCAGCCATGGTTTTAAATTTCTAAGTTTTGTTTTTCTTTTGTATTTGGTTGAAACTTGGATTATTAATTTGAGACCTTTTATTTCTAGTGAAAACAATGAGTTCTGTAAATTGCTTTCGCATCACTACTTCAGCTACATCACATAGATACTGCAATGCTGTATTTTCATTTCATTTATCTCTCTATATATTTTAGCTACCCTTGAAATATTCTGTCAAATAGCATTACTTAGAAGTGTGTTGCTTACCCTGCACATTGTGGGGGATATAAATTGATATAACACGATGGAAAGAGAATAAACTCTCCTTCTAAAATAAAAATACAATTATCATGTAATCAAATAATTCCATTCCTGGGTATATATATAAAAATAAAATTAAAATGTTGAGACGACAGCTGCACTTTTGTGTTTATTACAGTGCTACTATAGTAACCAGGATACAAAATCAACCTCGGTGTACCTCAACTGATGCAGTGCACATATACAATGGATTGTTGGCCATAGAATGATGAAATCATGCTGTTTGGAACAACATGAGTGGAATAGGAGGTCATTATGTTAAGTGAACTAAGCCAGGATCAGGAAGTTAGAAAAATCTTATTTATAAAGAGAATCCGAACGTTTTGGTCTCAGAGAAGCTGAGAATGGAATGGTGGCTCCCAGAGGCTGGGAGTCAGGCCTGAAGAAAGATTGATCATGACTATTCAGTTGCAGCATAAATTATAGCAGCAAGAAGTTTCCCAGTGTGGTTGCAGAGGACAGTGGTTACAGAAAACAGTTGTGTGCTCAGAAATGCTGGTGTAAAGCACTTGCAATGTTTTCACTATAAAGAAATAGTATATGTGTGAGGAGATACTGTTCACTTGATTCAGACATTACATAATGTACACATATATTGAAACATCACATAGTTCTCCATTTTTAATGCTTTTTATGTATCAGTTAAACAAATTTAATAAAAATGGGAAAGAGCTGTATTTAATTTCTCCACATTTGAAGATTTTCTTTTTCTTTCTCTGTTTTAATTTCTAGTTTGGCTACATGACTGTTTAAAAAAATCACACTGAATATTTTCAGTACTTTTTCAATGTTTTAGGTTGTTTTTTTGGGCCAGTGTATGATCTATCAGTATTAACAATGCATCAGTGGTTGGAAACAGTGTGTACACTGCTAGTGTTGGGCAGGGCATCCTACACATACATGTTATGTCCCTTTTTTACTTGTGTTGTTCAGATCTTATATGTCTCAGCTGATTTCCCATCCAGCGGTTCCATTACTTGTTGAGACAAGGATAATGAAATCTCTAACTATTATTTTGGATTTATTTTTATTTACTTTTACCAATATCAACTTTTATTTGTTGTATTTGGAAGTATAGAAACCAAATTTAAAATAATCATAACTTCTTGGTCGATTAATCCTTTTATCAGCCATCTCTGAAATTTTTCTTTCTTGAAATTTTAGTTTATTGGCACCTTTATGTAGGGCATAATATTTGCATTCCTTGTGGAATGTAAAACTTCTTTATGGAAGTTGGCACACATATATAGCACATCTTAATGCCTTTTTTTATTCTCTATTTTTCCCTTCATCCCCTCCATGCATATCTTGATTCCTTTCCAATTTTTTTGTTTGTAGTACATAATATATACATTCCTTATGTGGAGTCGGTATATGTACATAGCACATCCCAATTCCTTTCCTTCCTCCCTCCATTTATTGATCCTATTGCCCTTTGGAAAGATCTACCTTCCTACTTCCTATTTTCTATCTTTTATTTTTATCTTTATTTTTGTATAGGATTTCTCCTATAGAAGATACTGTATAGTATTTAAAATTGCATGTCTGATTTATTTCACTTAACATTATGATATCAAAGTGCATCCATTTTCCTACAAATGACTCAAGTTTATCTTTCTTTATGGAAAAGTAGTGTATAAATACCACATTTTTGTCCATTTATCTGCTGATGGACATATAGGTTACTTCCAAGGTCTAGCTATTCTGAATTGTGGTGCTATAAATGTAACTATGCATGGATTGATGTAATATGGTGACTTCATCTCTTTCAGAAAGTTACCTAGAAGTGGGATAACTCAGTCAAGTGGAATTTCCAGTTTTAGATTTTCAGGGAATTTCCATAATGTTTTCCATAGTGCTTGTCCCAGTTTACACTCCCATCAGCAGGGTAGAAGTGTGCATTTTCCCCCACAGCCTCTCCAGCATTTGTTTTATTTGGTTTCTTGGTGATTGACATTCTTTCTGTCATAAGATAGAAACCCAATGTTGTTTTTATTTGTATTTCTCTAATAGCCACTGATGCTGAACATTCCTTCTTTGTTTTTCTGGGCCATTTATACTTCTCCTGTGAGGTGTCTATCCATTTCACTTGTTTATTTTTAAGTGGATCTTTTGTTTTGGATGCCCTGATTATTTTGAGTTCTTTATGCTACCAGTTTACTAATTAGCTCTAACTATCTTATGCTTCCCTCAATCTCCAATTCTATTTCCTTTTATCTCCTTCCTTTCTCCCATACCAACAGATAAATTCTCAAATCTTCTTCTTCCCTTCCTTAACTGCAAACATGAAAATATCACCCAAGTTCTGTCACTTTTGTTTCTTTCATTTGCATCAAGTCTCTTTTTCTTCTTTCCTTCTTTCTGAATTTATTTTTGTCTTTTCCTTTTTCCTTCCCTCGTGTTCTACAATACATCTCAATTGACTCTTCATCATTAAGATTTTCTTGTATTTCAGGTTTATTCAAAAAAAGTGTGAAAGTTTTAAATTATATGTTGACATCTGGTTGATTCTGTAGATGCTGGTATAAAGGATATTGTTCTCTTCCTGCAAAAGAGTGATGGGGGTTGACTGTAATATGTTGAATAGGTTAAATAGGTACAGGAACACCAAAACCCAAAGCCAGGGTCATGGTACAGGAAGACACACTAAGAAAGCTCCACCGTATTGATATGGTTTTCTAACCTAACTGATCTTCAACTTTTAGCACAAAAACACTGAAAATGAGAGAACAAGGCACCAAGATGTTTCCAAAGACTAACTACCTAAAAATTGATCTCATGGAGGCTGAAGTGCAGTAAGTTACAGTCAGAGAACTAATAAAGTATAATGTTTGAAGAGATCAAAGAAGAAATAAATTAGCAAATGCTTAAGATGTTTAATAAGCTTAAAGAAATTGTAAATAATAATAAAATATTTAATTAATAAGATGCACAATGAGATTAAAGAAAAAACAAAGACAGCTTGAATTAGAAGACAAAGCATAATATGAATGAACACTTTAGTGAAGGGTTGGAGGTTATGAAAAAGAATCAAATGGAAATTATGGAAATGAAAAGCACAGTTGAAAGCCACACTAATAAACATGACTACTCAAAAGTTACACTATCAGGAGTTGAGTATAAAAATCATTTTGTGTGTTACTTACTCAATGATACTTTGTAAATAATCAGACGTTGTAAGAAGTGATTCAAGAGCTCATGAATAACTAACAAAATGACTAGCCTAAAACCTATATGAGTCAAAGAAAGGCCGGGGAAAAATAAAAAGTATAAAATACTTATTGAACACAATCATTTCAGAAAACTCTCCAAATCAAGAGGTTGAAATAGCTAAATAAGGCACTTAGAATCCAAAATAGATGCAAACAGAGAAGAACTGTCCATGACACATCGTAGCCCAAGTCTCAGTAATACAGAATGAAGAGAGAATACTAAAAGCCATTTGAGAAAAATGTTAGGCCACTTATAAATTCAAGCTTATAAGAACAATAGCATAGTTTTCAACACAAACTTTAAAGGGCAGGGAAAACTTGGAATTAACTTTTTCAAGCCCACCAAGAAAACAATTGCCAATCCAGATTATTATATCCTGCAAAACTATCTTTAGAATTGATGAAGAAATAAAAGCTTTCTATAACAAGCAGAATCTGAAGGGATGCATGACTATTTCACAGAAGAAGAAATACAAATGGTCAACAAATATATGAAAAAATATTCAACATCTCTGGCCATTAGAGATGTGCAAATTAAAATGCTAAGATTCTATCATAGATAATCAAACAGTAACAAATGCTAGTGTGGCTGTGGTAAAAAAGGAACCTTCCTGCATCACTGGTGGAAATGCAAACTAATACAACTATTATGGAGTTCAGTATGGAGAATTCTCAAAGAGTTGAAATTAGATATTCCATGCGGTCCAATTATTCCCCTGTGAGGTATCTTTTCCAAAGATCTTAAGTCATCACACTACAGTGGCACTTGCATACCAGTGTTCACAGCAGCACAATTCACAATAGCTAAATTCAGGAAGTAGCATGTATATCAGTCAACAGATAATTAGATAAACAAAGTGTGGTACCGATATATAATGTAATACTTCTTGACTATTAAAAATAACAAATTTGAGGCATTTGTAGGAAAAGTGGATACATTTGGAAAATATAATATTGAGTAAACTATTTAAACACACAAGCTTAAACACTATATTGTATCTCTCATTTGAGTGAGGCACAGCACAAGCAGAGAAAATAATAAAGGATGAATACAAAGGGACAAGGATCTTATCCAATAGGGAAATGGTCCAAGGGAACAAGGAGAGGGGTAAAGAGAAGAGGGAGGGAAATGAGAGGAACAAAAATGTGCCACGTACATGGTTCTAATAACCCAAATCAGTGTAAACATTGCACACCACAACATGTGCTTAGACAAATAATATCAAGTATGAAAAAGTTGGTAGGAGAACCAGAGGAAGAAGACAGAGGGGAAAAGAAGGGGAAGAGGATTTAAAAATCGAGCTGTAATATATACAAGTAACTACTCCCGAGGATGATTGTAAACAACATGAATTGCAAACATGTACTAATAAATGAAAAGAAATTCATGACCCCCAAGCCAGCACTGCAGAAATACTTTTAAACAAATAAATTGAGGCCAATATTAGCAAAGAATCAAAGGAAAGAGTATATCTAAATAAGAGAGTAGTGAAATAAGAAGAAAATAGAACTCAGCACTAAGTTATAATTCAATAACAGGAATCAGTAAATATTAATAGCCCTCAAGGTGATAGTCTTAACTCCTCAATCAAAAGATACAGATTGATATAAAAGAGCAAAAAGCTACACCAGATAATATACTGCTTGCAAGAGACACGCAACATCCATAAAGCAACACACAGAAAGAAAGTGAAAGAATGGAACATGATACTCCACGCAACTGAGCCCCAATCCAAGCTTAAACTGTTTTCAAACAACTATATCTCAAGTCCAACTGACAAAAAGTAACAAAGGTCTCTACATACTGGTAAAGAAGACAATTTAGCAGGAAGGGATAGCAATTGTAAGTACACTGAATTCATTGAATGTAATTCCACCCAGTTTACAAAGCAAAAACTACTGGACAAAAAAGGACAGGCAAACATCCATGCAATCATAGTGAGGGGCTTCAATAACCCACTCTACAAATAGGTCAAGTAGAGAAAAAAAGAGCAAGATAATATTAAAGCTGAGCTATTCAATAAAACAAATGGCCTTAACCAAAGTTTGCTGAGAAGCACAACCACAGCAGAGTACATATATTTCTCAGTAGCGCAAAGAATGTGGAACTTTCTCCAAAATATACCATCTCTTAGGTCATAAAGCATGTTCAAACACATAAAAACAATTGCATCTTATCAGATTACAATGAAGTTAAACTAGAAATTATTATCAAAAGAAATCCCCAAAACTGTACAAACCAATGGAGAGCAAATAAAACATTCCTGAATAATTCATGGAAGAAATAAAGCAGATTTCGAAGAAGAAATCAGGGAAAAAATTGAAAATTTTCTAGAGTTGAATCACAATGGCAATGTAGCATGCTAAAACCTGTGAGACACAAGGAAAACACTTCTAAGAGGGAAACTGGTTGCCATAAATACCTAAATTAGAAAAACAGCACTACCAAACAAATAACCTAGTATGCATCTCAAGGTCCTAGAAAAACATCAGCAATCTAAGCCCAAATATTGTAGAAGGAAATAAAACATAAAGATTAGAGCAGAAACAAATGAAATTGAGATGAAAAACCTCAAAGTAAACAATGAGTCAAAATTTAGTTCTTTGAATGTATAAATAAGATCAATAAACCCTTAGTCAAAGTTACCAAAACAAAGAAGGAAAAGACCCATATCTATGTAACTAGAAATGAAAGAAGTGATCTTACAACAGATACTACTGAAATTCAGAGGAAACTATTTTGAAAACTGATATCCCAATACATTTGGCAATCCATAATAAATGAATAAATTTCTAGATGCATACATTTTATGAAAATTGAACTAAGAAGGTATGAAAACTCTGAATAGACCAATAAGAGGCAGTAAAAATCTCTGGCAACTCTACTAAGAGAAGCCCATGACATAATTGATTCACCAGTGAATTTTACCAGAACTTCAGAAAACTAATGGTGATAATATTCAAATTATTCCATGAAACTGAAAGGTAGTGAATATTGCCAAACTCATTCTTAAAGTCAACATTATCCTGATACCAAAACTAGACAATAATGCAGCAAAAAAAAAGGAAGAACAGAAAAGAAAGTGTTCTTAATTAACATAGATGCAAAAATCCTCAACAAGATACTAGAAAACAGTATGCAACCAACCACTGAATCCTTAAGTTGGCATCATCCAAAGGAGGCAAGCATAGTACAACATAAAAAAATCAGTACATGTAATATACCACATAACCCAAAATAAAGACAAAAATCACATGATCATGTCAATAGATGCAGAAAAATGTCTTTGACAAAATCCAACATCCATTCATGACAAAACTCCTGATAAAAACATGTACAGATGAAATTTACCTTTAACAAATAGAAGTCATTTGTGAAAAGCCCACTATCAACCTCATACTAAATGGGGAAAATTTGAAAGCTTTCCTCTAAATGAAAAATGAGATAAGAGTATCCACTCTCATCATTGTTTAATATAGAATTAAAAACTTTAGCCACAGTAACCAGGAAGAGAAAGAAAAGGGATTTGATCAGAAAATGAAGTCAAACTGTCCATATTTGCAGATGACACTATCCTTTACACACAGATCAAAAACATCACTCCAGAAGAATCTTAGAGCTAATAAAAATTTATCTCAGTGGCAGTATACGAGATCAACACAAAAAATTCAATAGTATTTCTGTGTATGAATAATGAACCTACCAAGGAAGAAATCAGAAAAACTATCCCATCTACGAGAGCTTCAAAAACATTTAAATGCCTAGAAATTAATCTAACCAAAGAGAGTAAAATCTCCACAATGAGATTTATAAAAAATTTAAAAGTACATTAGATAATGAAAAGTCATCCAATTTCTGCAGAGGCAGAACCAATATTGTCAAAATTTGGCCATATTACCAAAAATGATATGTAGTTTAAATATGATCTGCATATTTCATTAAACTAGAAAATAGTCTTAAGTTTTAGTTGTAACCAGAGTTTTAGGTGTAACCAGAAGAGACCTTGAAGAATGAAAGCAATCCTGAGCAAAAAGGGCAAAGCTGAAGGCATTATAATCTTGGATCTCAAGTTATACTACTATGCTATAATAATAAAAACAGCACGGTACTGGCAAAAATAGTTGATATGGCACTGAATGTAACAGAATTAACAATGCAGAAACAACTCCAGGGATCTGCAGCCATTTGAGTTTTGACAAAGAGGCCATGAACATATGCTGGAAAGAAGATGGCCTCTTTAGCAATTGGTTCTGGAAAAACTGGTTATCCAAATGCAGAAGAATGAATATAGAACCATATGTGTCATCTTGTACTAAAATCTTATCAAAATGGGTAAAAAAATCTACATATAAACATAAAAACATTGAATCTGCTGTAAGATGAAATAAGTAAAAATTTTGAACACATAAACATAGGCAAGGACTTTCTCAACAGAACTCCAGTTGCACAAGAAATAGTCTCAAGAATCAATAAACCGGATTATATAAAACTGAAAACCTCTGCATCACAAATGAATCGACAGAGTAAAAAGTCAACCTACAGAATGGGAAAACAATTTCCAGCTACAGTTCAGACAGACAACTAATATCTACAATACATGAAGTACTCAAAAATTAAACACCAAAAAACAAGACTCAATCACAAAATGGGCAACTAAAATGAATAAACGTGCCTCAGAAGCCTTGGGGTCAGGGCAGCAGATAGAAGGAGATCTGGGGAAGGGCACAGAAAGGCGGATGGGGGGAGAAGATGAAGAAGAATGAACATGTGCTATGTGTGTGCACCAGCTCCTCAAAAGGAGTATCGTCATCATATATCACAAACATATGCTCATACAGACAGTTCAGGTGTATACTTAGCAGGAGAATGGCTGGGTCATGTGATAATTCTGTGCTGGCTTGTTCGAGGACTGGGCAAACGATTTCTAAAGTGGCTGCACCATTTTCTCATACATCCAGCAATCTACAAAGATTTTAATATCTACATATCCTTATAAGCACTTACTGCTTTTAAAAAGCCCGTCCCAGTAAATAAGAAGTAATATCTCACTGTAGTTTGTCTTACATCTCCCAGATGAATAATGATGCAGAGCATATTTTCAAGTGCTCACTGACCATTTGGATATTTACATTAGAGAAATGTCTAGTAAGGTATTTTAATTTTTTTTAATATTTACTTATTGAGTTCTGAAGATCACATATTCTGCATAGAAACCCCCTACAAATGATCTACTGTTCTATGAGTTCTCTAAGTGCAGTTTATCTATTTTTGTTCACATTTATGCTTTTTTATTCTAAGAACCCATTATCATCATCACAAAACAGTGATAAATGTGCAAGATAATGGCTATGCTAATGACACTGGTTTGATGATTGTAAGAGCACATCATGCATGTTATCTCTCAGGATGATCATGTCCTGCCCTGTCTGTTATGTATTGCTGCAAATAGTCACTCCACAGACTTTCCCACTTCTCTAGCCAGTTAACTGGGATAAAATTGATGTTTGAATCTTGTCCCAATTGGAGGGCTTCTTGAACTTCTTTAGGAGTATGAGCATGCTGGACAGCCATTGCCCCTTCGACTGGGCAGGTGCATGAGGTCTCCTGTGTGGATCATGTGGGGGCTGCTGGCCCAGCAAGGTAGAGGAAGGCACTTCATTATGATGATACCACATCCATGATAGGTCAGGAAGGAGATGGGTTAGAAGGGCTGATCTCCCTTCCACAGCACCCGTCCATCCTTTCGAGAAGCAACCAACCTCCTAAAAAATGAGCATGTTTTCTTCCGTTTCTTTTCCATCAACCTAGCCTTAGATCTGAGTACCTAATTTTCCTGAAGTGTGAGTTATGGACACCTTTGTGGAGTGCGCCTGTTGCACTTAGGTTGTGAGCCAGCTTGTCCTCACACCTGCAGCCCATGTGGAGAGGGTACCATGGAATCTTTTGCTGCACTCCAGCTGGACTCTGGCTGGAGAATGCGGGTCGGTCAGGTTTGTTTACAAAAGTGTAGATTTACACATTAATGTTCTCAGGGAATCCTTCAAATATGCACCTCTTCTTTCTTCTTTCATTCTTCCTTTTTCTTTCTTTCTTTCTGTAATATTTTATAACTCCTTTTCCTTCTTGGCTGTATTTTTAAAATTTTCTCTTTTTTTCATAGTTGGTTTGATTCATTATTCTTAATACAGCATGTTTACTCCATTCTGCAGTGTGACGAGTTACACAAGACACAGGAAATGAATTATAATAATAGTTTCTTTGTGTATAATACTTGACAGTTTGCAAAATGCTTATAAATCATCTCATTGATCTTCTCACCAGTAGGGTGAACATTATTATTCACTTTAATAGACTAGGCTCAGGGACATGAACAGTTCATAAAGCTAGGGTTGTCCAAGCTAGAAATTAAACTTACCTTTTCTGGTCAAAAATTTGACATTAATTCAATGGTATCCCATGATCATTTGTTATTGTCATTATAGTAATTTTTTATATATGTCAAATTTGGTGTATTTTTCAAATACATACAAGTTTATAAAATATTTTCACATTTTCTGAAACTATTTCTTTTTAGTTCAACTATGCTGTCTTTATGAACTTCCTGATCATTTCTAATTAAGTTCAGCTGAACAACTTATTTCACTGTCTTGTCTCCAATTTTAGTATGTGCGCACACACACACACACACACACACACACACACACACACACACACTCCTCTATACTTCTAAATAAGAGATCTTTTCCATCTCCCTTTCCTGAAAGGGGGTAGAAACAACACTGCCACAGTAACAGCGAGTATGCTGAACGGCATTGGCAGCCAGCTTGGCTTCCAAACCCAGCATGAGGTACTAGGGGAACTGGGGCTTTTAGAACATCTGGGGCAAGGAGAGTGCAACAGGAATTCGCAAACCCTTGTGAAGGAAAGCAAGGGAATATTCACAGATGGGTGGGGATCTAGCAACAGGACACAGGAGCTAGAGCGAGAGGGTTCCTGCTTGCCAAATTTGAGGCATATTGAATATTAATTTATTAGAAAACTATACAAATATTATATTAAGTTAAAAAGGCATTAGCCCACGATGACATCAAAAACAAAATTGCCACCATTGAAGATGCTTATTGTATTTATTAAGTAAATGCTTATTATAATTATTTGCTTTTAAAGTTGGTAATAAAAGCTAAAACACTAAGCATGTATATAACCATTTCCTGGAGCTAGTCTAGTTTATTCTTTGTTATTTGGGAAGGTCCTCCTGTATGGAAAATATCTATAATAAAAACAAAATGATCAAATTTTACACATTATATTTGCAACATTAGACAAGATAAGAGATGCTAAAACTATTAAGTGAAAGATGAGGAAAAGCTATTACTTTAATAATATCATGGTGTATATCTTCAGTGAAAGGAGATTTAAATGCCACCCCTCAATAAGTAATCTCCTGGGTATCACTTGCAATGGGCAAACCAAAGTAACATCCATACTGATAGGTGGAGTGAGCCCAGCGTCAACTAGTAATAACAGGTGCCCAGAATCTCTAACCCTTTAACTGTCCTTGTCACAAGCAATACAGCCTATAGTGGATGAAAAGGCAGGTTACACTGCTAAAAACAATCAGAAAAATTTTAAATGGAGACATCTACAATAACAATAGCACAGAACATCTGCGTTTATTACAAAATATAATGTCATAATGTGACATTATGACATGAAATGTTGTGACTGAAACGAAATTGAAGAGACAGGACACTAACTTGCTGTGCACAATCTTGATGAAACCTGGTTGTAAAGTAAACATCTATCAAAGAATGTACTTCAAAAGCATGAAATTTAGGTAAAGACTAGCTATTGGTTTATATCAGAGAATGATATATCAGAGAATGATTTACCTTGTTAAAGTGTGATTGATAATGGTATTGTAGCTATTTGCAAGAATATCTTCCTTTTTCTTAAGAAAATATCTCCTGGAGTCTTTAAAGGTAAATGTCATGAATCATCAAGTTATGTGTACACACAAACTGCTGTGGTTTGTGTCTGGATGTCCCCCCAAAGCCTCATGCAAGTCATGGAGCAGGTTTCTAGAATTTATGATTGATTCATGGTCCAATGATGGGATTATGGATGTGAGTGCTACATCACCCTGGGGTGGGTAGTTTGTACACAGTACAAGGGAGGGAAACAGGCTGCTTGCCACTTCTCTCCCCTTTTGGCTCTTGCTGGTTTTGCTGTCTTCTGCCACCATGAAGTGTTGCCCTCTGCCTTGTGTCACCCTGCCTCAGAGCCAGCCAAGTATGGACTGAAACTTCCACAGACTATGAGCTAAATAAACCTTTCCTTCCTTAATTTTGGGCATCAGACATTTTGTCTCAGCAAGGAGAGCAAAGTAACCAAGACACACATGCACATGTGCGCACACACACACACACACACACACACACACACACACACACAGTCGCTGCACACAGGTCCTCAGCACCCTGGAGCTGCACTAGCTGACGTCCTTCCTTAGCTGTGTGAGCCTCACATTCTGCTTCTTGCACACTCTTTCATGTACACGCAGTGCGGCATGGCCTGACCCTTCTGTGAAGAGTCTACTTCTCTTTGGAGCCCCTATTCAGATCCTCTCTGTTGAAGTTCACCCTGCCTTCCCCAGTGAATTCTGATTGTTTCTTCCTCTGTAATCCCAAAACACATTTTTCACATTTCTGTTGTAGGCTGTACTGTATTCGGAAATTCTGTCTACCTTTTGACTTCCTCGAACTGTGACTACTTACTATCTTGACACTCTAGCTCCTTACAGAGTACCAGCCCACTATGTCAGCATGATAATTCTAGAGTAGAAGTAAATCAATAAATACATGCAATTCAAAACTGGTGCTCTGAAAGTTTGCATGCCTTAACAGTAGGAAAGCAGCACATTGATAACAGAAACCCATTCTGCACCCTGTGGACTTTGGCCTATTCAGTGCACTCAGCCATGCTGGCATCTTCCCAGGCACACATGAGGCTCACATTTCACAGTCTCACTGCAGTTGTGTTGAGCTTTTCTAATTGGACTGAAGAGATATAAGCCATTTCTAGATCTAATTCTCAAGCACTTCTTTCATGTTCCTCATGGAAGGAAGGTTGTGATTTGTGTCCAGATGTCCCCCCAAAGCCTCATGCAGTCATGGAGTGGGCTTACATCGATGGAGACCATCCTTCCAATGGTAGAATGGTTTTTAAATAGCAGGGTCCATCACACAGACTAACTTGAATGTGAAATAAACCTTCTCATTAAGCTACTGAAACTTAGGGGTAAGGTTGCTTCTACATCCTTTATTACATTTTGATTAAAATCTATGCTCTTGTGCTTCCTTCAGGAAACACTGTCAAACTCTACCAACCAAGTGAACAAATGCACATAGTTTCTTGGGTAGAGAACCACAGGACAGTGAGTGGGGAAAGATGACCTAGTGTAGACAAAATGCTATGTTGTATTAGGGTTGGACAGAGAGCTACAGAATGTTGACAGAGAAAAGTGCTGAAGACAAATCCCAGGCTCATGGGAATGAGAAATCTCTCTGACAACATTTCTGGAACCAGCCCTTCTCCACTATTCTTCCCATTTCATTCTGTTATTTTGAATATTTCCTTGAAATAAGTTTAGATTGTTTCAGACCTGGCACATAGACTCTGGTGCTATAAAAGAACAAGTTTCTTTAGTTCTTTGAGACTTTTAGATCACAGGACCAATATTTCCCAGACAACCTGATGACTTCTTATTGCTCACTCGGTGTCAAATATAATGCAAAGGACTGACCTAATACCAAGTGGAGCACTAAAGGAAAAAGGGAATTAAAAATCAACTCTGATGACTGGGAGAAAGAAACAGAGTTACCTCTTCTAATAAGGAAAATAAAACATGTTGTACAAAAGATAGGGAAATATAAATATAGCTGAAGTAATGCCCACTCCCTATCCATACTGTAAATACATTTGCAGTTACCATAGGAACTGTACTTAGAAATTAATAAAGACTAAGTAAACAGATGGTGGGTGGTGAGAGCCAGGTAGCTTGCTACTGGAGTGGGAGGTTGCAAATGAAAGAGGAGAGTGTCCTCAGTGACCCCAGCAATGACAGGTGAGAGCTTAAGAGTTCACTATAAACTCACATGGCTTAAAGTGTCTTAAAGTAGACACCAATGGCTAACTCACAAATTATTCCAGCACATCTACACAAATGTCCTTTGCTCTGTCAGCAAGGTATTGTCCTTTCTTTTGAACACAGTTTTTATTTATTCAATTTCTTTCATGGGTATAGCCTTTTAAATATTATTCCTTCCAGTGTGTTTTGTTGTAAGCAATCAGTACACTCTTCGTATGATTTATTGAGTGTTGTGTTGTTGCTATTTCTGTCTTTCACTGGATTAGTAGTGATGATTTTTCAGTCATTTTTATAGCAGTAAATTGTATCTTCCCTGTATTTTCCTCAATGAGTCTAGCTATTAGTGAATCAATTTTATTGATCTTTTCACAGAGCCAACTTTAGATTTCATTGATTTTCTTAATTGTTTTCATGTTTCCAATTTCACCAGTTTATGCTTTGATGTTTTTTTCTTTTTTCTACCTCTTGCTTTATGCTTAAATGTCTCCTCTTTTTCTACTTTCCTAAAGTGGAAACTTAGATGACCAGTTTTCAGTCATCTCTTATTGCATATGAAATTAATGTTGTAATTTCCATCTAAGCACTACATGAGAGCCTACAATTTTGATGAGCTGTATGTTCATTACATTTTGTACAAAATAGTTTTCTCTTGAGATTCCTTCTATCCACATGTTAAAAAACAATTTCTAATTATTTAGAGATATGTTGGTTATCTGTTTGTTACTAAATTGCTAATTTAGTTCT
>PVLD010029037.1:0-18560 GCA_004027595.1 Dinomys branickii | reverse complement strand
ACACATATTTATTTTACCTTGTTTTCTTTGCTTTGTCCTGCAGTTGTTGAATTGTAATTTCCTGGTTCCTTATTTTTAAGAGATCTTTCAGTTCACATTCATTAGTGGCATTGCTGTTTACAAGTTCTGAAAGTTTGTCTTCAGTTTTGTTCATCTGTTTTTGCCAGCTTTCAATAGAATTTTTAATTTCCTGGATATCTATTTGAATCTGTTTCATGCATTCTAGTTGTTTTCTATATTGTTTACTCAAGGTTTCCATGAGTGTTTTATGCTCCTCCATTTTCTTATCAATGTCTTCTTGGGACGTACTGAGCAATTCTTTCCTTATTTTTGTCCTTTTTTTTTTTTTATCTGAGAAATCATTTCCAATCTGATGTCTTCTGTGGCCTGATGGAGTTGTTACTTCAGTTGCTATCATTTCAGAAAAGTCAGGTGTATGACTTCTTGACTCTTCTGTGCTGATGCCTCCTGGACTTGTTTTGGGTGGTATAGAGGTCTGAGATTGGATTTTGCTCCTTTGTTTTATCATTTTTGAAGATTCAGAGGTTACCTGGAGCTCAGTCTCACTCCCACAATATGTGGGCGCAGCAGGGTGAAGATCAGTGATGTAGGGTGGCAAGGCAAAAGTCATAAGGTCCCCAGTGGTCAGTGTGGATTCTGTGTTGTTCTGTGGGAGCAAGGTGGGGCTGCAGATGCTCCTGAAAGTTTCTTGCATTCAGTTGGCTCCCCTGCTGGTGGGAGAGGTGCAGGGAGAGGTGCACTGGAATTCCTGAAGCTCTCTAGAGTTCAGTCCATCTTCCACAAAGGTGAGGCATTGCATGTGTTGGTCACTGAGGCTTCAGATGTTACCCAGGACCCAGCCCAGTTTCCACCCTGGTAGGGGAGGGGTGATGGTGAATTTCCGAGGCTGCGGACTCTGGGTTTCAGCTCAGCTCCCGCAGGGGTTCAGGTCATGATGGGCGTGTCCCCTGAGGCCCTAGAAACTTTCCAGGGCTCTGTCTCCCTCTCATGCTGTTAGGGGGGCTCTCAGGAGCAGCTCACTGGGGTTCTTTAAGATGTCCTTGTAGGTCTTATTATAGTTCTTAATAAAATATTATAGACTTTTTCACATTATTTTACCCTGGTAGTATTTCCATCTACTTATTTGATGATGTGGCTATAAGTATCTTTTAGAATTCCTGTCTTCTTTCCATTTTTTGGCAGGAATCTAAACAAGCTTATCTTATAGAAACAAAAATTTGAGTATTGATAACCAGAGAATTGGTCAGAGTATATAATTAAATTTGGATAAAAGGAATAAATTTCCAGAAATCTATTGTGGTTAGACTTCACAATGATGTATTGTATGCTTAAAAAAACTAGAATGATACACTTATCACAAAAAATGATAACTATGTAAGTTAATTGATTTGTTAGTTGAATCTAATAATTTCACAATGTGTGTATCTATCTATCTATCTATCTATCTAGTTTGTAACACCACAAAAAGATGAAAAGATATAATGTTACCTGTGAATTTTTTAAAATGCTAAATAAAATTTAAAATGTAAATTACTATTCAGGGAGTGGTGCCACCCCTGCATTTAGCACTTCGAATGCTAAAGGAGAAAGATCATCAGTTTTAAGTTACCCTGGGCTATAGAGTGAGCTCCAGACAAGCCTGTACTACACAGTCAAATCCTGTCTCAAAATGAAGAACATATGCACAAAAACATTGATTGCAAGAGGCATACAAAGAGAAAGACCAATAAAAGAGAGTGTAATAAATGTTTGCCCTCTAAGGTCATGAAAACCATGTAGGCATATCTGCTCTTGTGACTTCCCTTCGGCCTAGTACTAGATAGTCTAACCAGTACACACAGGTAAGAGAAGAAAATAAATATTATATAAATTGGAAACATAAAATAGTACTGTCGCTGTTTGCCAGTCACATGAATACAGACAACAGAATTACCCAGACTGCCCTAGAACTAGTAGGTAAGTTTGGCAATATCTCAGTATAAAATACCAACTTGCAAAAATCACTATCTCTGTATTCTAGCAGTAAATCTGTTAAAAATGAAATTCACAGATCATTTAATCACCAAACAAAATATATACAACTTGGTGAAAAAAATACCCCTATAAAATGTCTGAGACCTTTACGCATTAAACTACAACTTGCTGTCCAAAATTTTTAAAAGCCTAAATAATTGGGGAGAGAGAAATACCATATTCATGGATTGGAAGAATCAGTGTGACTGAGATGTCAATACTCCTCAAATTGATAGACAAATTTACTAAAGCATTCTCTTTTTACTGCACTAACTTCCTCTCAAAAGGAATTGAGAACTTGACAAATTTCTGACTTGTTCTCTCTGACATAAATTTTTGCATGTTTTGGTACAAATGATTATGAAGAGGACAAATTATTTTCTCTATTTCTCAACTTGTCAAATTTTTCAAAAGTAAAATAACTTGGGCACAATATTTACTATGTTTCCCTTCACAACAAAGTTGTTTAGGCTGAGATGGAAAAGAAGTTGATGAGGAGATTGCTCTGATTGTGTTTAGACAGGTCCCACCAAGAGTCTGACAGACCGAAATATTGTCAACACTATTTGTTGTGGCCATGTAACCTGTGCCAGCCAGGAACTCCATAATACTAGGAAAGTTTAAGTTAATTCCCTAGATTCACACAATTTATAAGTAGCCTTAATATAATTTGAAATCCATATTTTCATGACAATCAAACCAGTGACCCAACACCATGGAAATTATAGAAATATGTTTATATTTACTTTACATACTTCACCTTTTCATTTATATTGTTACATTATTTATATGACACACACATAGATCATTAGGTATAGGAAATGAAATTCTTAAAGTTTTCCTACATCAATAAGTAAAATCTGAGAAACCACTGTGTGTTCTCCCACCTTCTCCATGTTCTTATATAACTCATTGTGTGTGTTGTGGGGTGTGTGTGTGTGTGTGTGTGTGTGTGATCCATTCACACTTCAAGGATGAGTCATATTGTAATGTTCAATGTCTATAATTGAGAAAGTTAGAGGCTATAAATAAAAGATTCTAGATCTCTTTTTTCAAAATATGTCTGTTAACATGAAGGGGAACAATTTTCTGCACCCACTTTTGAGTTCTTGTAGAGACTTCTACCTGAGTTGTTTTCTTCAATATTTGATATGATTAATAGAGGGGGCAGGGTCCATACTAAAGACAACATACTGCTATGGCATCTCTCCTATGAATTTCTAAAGCAATGAAAGCCAGAAAAACATTGTCAAGATAGGGTCATAATAAAAGGCCCTATTGAATGTTGTTCTCCTGAGCCTGTAAATTCAGTGAAGTTTATTGTTCTGAACTTGAGTCCACAGATTATGCTGTCTGATTTAAGGCACTAAAGAAGCAGTCAGTTTGAGCAGTAGTAAAATTTCTGTAGAATAAACAAACTCATAAACCAGCACTCTGCACTTCCTTATACTACATTATTTCCCCTTGGTTGTTTCAACTCCAGGATGAAAGTGATAAACTGATGCAACTTCTACAACTTAAAAAGACAGGACTCACATTTAAATGATGCCTAACAAAATGCCTTGTGATTTTAAATTTTCACAAAATATCTTGACGCATGAACACTTTCCATAATAATAAACAGAATGATCCAGTGGTATACTCAGCTGCTTAGCAGCTATCTACACAGAGTGTGAGGAAGTACATTTCAAGCATAGTTGCCACCACTGGACTGTGCTTTCCTTAGACACTATTGCAACTAGTTGAAAATTACAAGGTAATACACAGCTGAAGGTAAATGATTCTTGTATGGATGTGGTCCTATAATTTGTAATCAATGTGTGTCTTTCCTCTATATTTGCATTACTACCTTTTAATTTTAAGAAGCTAGTAGGGCTTACTTAGTAATCAGAATTTCTGTGACTCTAATAGTATTCTAGTTTTATTTTTTTTTAAAGATAAAACTATTTAGAGATAGGCACAGAAGAGTCAGAATAAAAGAAAATGGCTGAGAAAAATGAGAAACAAAATCAAATTTCTTCCCCAGTCTGTCAAGGTTATGAATAGCATTAAACTGTGCCCAGGATTTGGTTCAGAATTGAATAGGTGGAAAATAGATGCTTGGTGGTGAATAAGGTCAAGTGTCCTAGGCCTACAGTCTACATTCTTGTTTCTGGGCTTCAAATATGCCAAAGGAGTTACAGAGCCATCAATTCTGATGGGACTTTCTGTCTGCACAGCCAACAGATGCATTGGTGGCATCCAGTGTGGATGGGTGGCCAGGGATTGGAAAGCATCTCCAGTGAATTAAGAACACATAAAATAAATTCCTTGAGCAGAAGTCCAATGTATTAAGCTTGGTAGCTGGAAAAAGATGGGAATTGATTTCTTCAAGTAATGAGGAAAGATTGCATGTCAAAATTGGCAGGCTGTTATTTCTATCAGCAAGAAGATATTCAATTCATAACCCTCTTCGCATCTGTAATGATAGCTACCCTGTAGAGACATTTTCCTCCAAAATATTAGTTTCCAAGTCTTTTATAAAATGTGTCTTTTCTGTTACACTTTAGATTCCACTTATGATATAGTTTATTGTCACTTGCAAAAGACTTTGGTATTCTCTTTGATATTGTTCATTAGGGTAAATTTCTCTAGTGCTTGAATTTAATATCATTGATAAACCATGTTTAGTGATGGCGAGCACTTTTTCAAGTATTCATTGAACATTTTTATTTGTTCCTTGGAGTAGTATCTATTCAACTTCTTTGATTATTTTTGAATTTTTAAAATTGTAGAATTTTAGATTTGTAGATCGTCTTGATCTTAATTTTTTATAGTGGGTTTTTTTTTTTTCACTTTTCAATACTTTAGAAGAAAAGACTTAGGGAGAATCATGAGGAATCCTGAAGTAACGAAAACTGAAAGGAACAGGAAAAAGACATAGAAAACAAAGATGACATGCAAAGTGTATTTTTTCTTATAGTAAAATGCATATGTATTATAGTAGGTATATCATAGGTCACTGAATCTAAAGTATGGTAGATCATACAACATTATTTTAGGTAGGAAGACTGTAGAAAAGTTATTTTAAGTACTAATAAGAAAGAATATATCCTATTAATAAAACTGATATAATATCTTCTTAACATTTACAACTTTATTTTATATTTATTAAAAGAACTCATATTTAGTTAAATATGAACTTTTATTAATGTCAATTTTTTACATAAATGAATGTGTTAGTCAACATTCCATCTCTGTGTGTCTTAGTCACTTTCCTCATTAATGGGACAACACACTTGACACCTGCATATTAAAGGAGGAGAGGTTTAGTTTGGCTCACGTTGTTTGTTCATAGTAGCTCAGCTCCAAAGTGAGAAGCTATAGTGGAAAGGTCTGGAGGGGGACAACTGCTCACTTCATGGAGGCTGGGAAGCAGAGAGTCAAGGGAGAAGTCAGGAAGGGAGACTTATCCTTCCAGTCATACCCGCAGTGACCCACCTCTTCCAAGCAGATCCCACCTCCTAACACCAAGTTAGCTGTAATCCTTCATAATCCAATCACCTTCTAAACACATAAAGCTTTGAAGGCCATTTTATGCCTAAATGATAATACAGTGACAAAATACATCATCAACTTAATATAAAGGAAAGGTTTACCTTACTTAGCTCATGGTTTCAGAAATATCAGTCCATGTTTGCTTGGGCTTATAGTGGCACAATACATAATGGTAGGAGCATATAACACGAGAGGTCCATTCACCTCATGGCAGCTGGGAAGCAAAGAAAAGAGAGAAAAAGTGTCTATTATTCCAATTTTCATGATCTATCTTCCTCCAACCAGGCCTCCCTTACAAAAGGCTCCAATCTCCCAACAACATAGGCTGGCAGCCACCGGTGAACACTTAGGGCCTTTAGGGGTACACCCAAGACCCACACTATAGCAGAAAGTAAAGTGAGCTGAGAGGTTATCCTAGTCTGCAACTTCTGCCCCTCCAGAGTCTAGCTTTCCTGATTGACTTCAAATGTTGGGTCAACAAGTTTATGTTTATTCAGTCATAGACTGAGACATCAGTAGAATTGGTGAAGCGACAGAGTTCTACTATTTTCTTTGGAGTTTAGCTTGTGGTTACTTATGCCAAAGAAATGGGAGCCACATCCTACCCGCCACCTGTCTCCCATCAGAAGATGCCATGATGTAACGGGAAATTCAGTTTCAATGATTTGCAATATTTTAAAAGAATGCGTATCTGAGCTGGGGATAGAGCTCATTGGCACCATGCCTGTCTGGCAAGCACAAGACCCTAAGTTTGACTCCCATTACCAAAAAAATAAATAAATTTTAAAAATGTGTGTCTTAGAACCAATTAAACATAGAATTTATAGTCTCTGTAATCTGTTTTAAAATCAATTCATGCCAGGAAAATTATTTTGCCACATTACAAAGGGAGAACTTTTACCTTGCTTTCTTCTAACATTTTTATTTTTAAGGCAAAATATGAAGGCTTTTCTTTAAAACTTTCAGAGTATAATGAAGTGATTTGTCCTTGTGATTGGTTTAATCATTCAGATTTTTGTTTACATTAGATGATAACAATTCAATATTTGTCCATAGTTCTCTCTTACAAAACATAACAATCAATTAGGAAGCAGAAAATACCAATTCAGTTAGTCAATGAATGCAGAATGTGTTTTTTCTTAAGCAATATCCCTTTCTTTCAATAGAAAGAATGGGAAGTTCACACACTATTAGAAGGCACAGTAAATTGCTCCTTTTTTCCCAGAAGTCTGACACTGATATTCAAATATTTTAAGCATGATCCTTTATTAGTAAAATATTTTGAGCCTGAACAATCAATGCATGTGGGTGTATTACATACAAAGTATAAATTTTAGGAATGAGATATAAATGCAAATAAAAATTATAGCGCATTCTTTTCTGGTCTCCAAAGGATAATCTTTCACACTGATTTTGAAGAACACGTTTCTAAACTGTCACAAGTTTGGTCAATCTGATGAGGGACTTTGTTTTTTTCAGGAAATGTAAAACATGTGATTTTCTCAGATTTAAATAGTGTCTTGATGCTAAGGGGTTAATTTGCTTCAGCAAGTGAGCCTTTGATTATTAGAGTGTAACTTCCTCCTGTGGCAGTAGTTAGTCTTAGGAGAAGTTCCCTGTGAAGTTAATTTTTAGAAATTGAGTCTGGCTTCCTGCTGACTTCATAAAATGGAAAATTTGTTTCTCTTGGGGCAGAGGGGAAATATGGCCCTTAGATGTAATAAAATCACACTAAAGTATAGAGAAAATCTTTGAAAAGCCTGTGTTTAAAAGAAAATCATTACTTTTATGCTCAGATAATGTTACTCAAAATGAGATCAAATCTCAATTGCAAAGAGTAATTCTCCCTCATTGGTTTTTTTATATTCCAAATATAAAGCTAAAACATCTAAGGAAGAAAAGAAAAATAATAGAAGTATTTCCTTCATTAACTAAATGGAAATTTCCCTTTTTATTTTTGCCCTCATTGTTTTCAAAGCTTAGTCCAAACTTCAACTATTAAATGTTCTCACATTAGGACTATACTACAAAAGATTACTGTTGAAAATAATATTATAACCAGCTTATGGGCATAAAGTTGTATATATTTATGAAGTTAACCATTACATAAATTAACTCTTCCTATTATCAATGAACTTAAGATTTTCATAATGAAGATCACTGTAGTTCCTTCATTGAAAAAGCAAAGAAACTGGTGGAATATGGATCTTAATTTGAATATTCATTCTGTTCGAAAATGTTGGAAATATAGAGAATATGAGAGTTTCAATATCTGGTTGAATCTTTAAGAAAGAATTTTATAAATTCCATCATTAGCTCAAAGTGATACATTTTTAAAGTCCTTAAAAGGTATTCTCACTTTGGATAAGTGTTTATTTCAGAAGATATCCAGCAGTATTGACATGTTAATTGTATTAACTTTTTTGAAAAATGAATTGAAAAACATTTATTTTCAATTGCATGGTGGAAATTTCCTTAAGTCTATGTTTATTTCAATTTGTTTCATGCCATATTAATTTTTGGTTTATAAATACTCATATATTGGCCAAGTTTCTTTTCTTCCAAATTATTAATATATTTTCTATGAAAGTTAAAAGCATTTGTATACCAGTAGCTCAGTTTTAAAAATTTTTAGACAACCCTTTTTTTACTTACAACATTCTGGAAAAGCCAACACAGAACAATTTTAATAACAAAATGAACAAATATCAGATTTAAATATAATGAATATATAACCTCACCAAAAAAAGGACTTCTCATTTACTAAAAACAAGGACTGAAAACTAGTGCTTTGAGAGGGTGAATAGAGGCTGTGTCAGCCTTGTGGAAGGCTATCAAACATGGACCCCAGTCAGGCTTTCCTCCTCCAGGAACAGCACAGGAGACATATCAGTAGGGAGCTAGAATTAGGACCCATGTCCAAAGGCAGGAAGTCTGAATGTTTGAAGTATGTAATTTTAGGGAAAGAAGAAAGAAAGAAACCTCTGTAAATTAGTTTTTGAGAGACAAAGAATCCTTTTCTGCAATGGAAAAATAAAAGAAATTTTCCATGAGAAATTAAATCTCTAACCTGTATTGAATTATGCTACCATACCTGGACTATTGCAGCTCTCATATGGGCATGTAAGTTAGAGCTCATGTTGATAACTATCCTATAGCTGGAGAGGGGCTAATGTTCTAAATGACATAACAACAAACTAGAAAAGCTGAACTCTCCAGTGGAAGTCATGAGAGATAAAGTGAGCAGCAAAACATTTAGTAAACAGAAAGCACATAGCAAGATAAAAATAAGTACTGGGTAAGTAATTTACATAACATTAACATAACCATATGCTAACAAAAAGAATAAATTAAGAATAAATTAATAAGTTAATTTTCAGATTGGAAAAATATAACCAAAAACTCTAATGACAGGCTATATCATAACAAAAATACACTGATACAAATATTTCACCCTAAAAACTTGCCTCCTGGGTAGTATTTTTATCATTTGATATCCTTCAAGAAAAGAAAGGAATAGACATGAAAGCCAGAAACAAAGAAGAAACTTTAAATCATAGCAGGAAAGACAAATACTCAACGTTTAGCTGCATTGGTAGTAGTTTGAGAGGAGTTAATAGTGTAATTCTAGTGATTTAGGAGATATAGATATAATGTCCAGGAAGATGAAGCAACTATATTTGGGCTACTAAGAAGCAGAGACAGATCTGAGACCATTTGTGTTAGGCTAGAAAATACAAGAAACTACATGTTCAAAAAAATCAGGGTTTAAATACATTGGCTGGTAAGGAGAAACTACAAAGACTCTAATTGTATGGGAAAATCAAACTCAGGCCATGTACAGGACTAGCATGAAAGTCATCATAGTTATCAAGCTGAAAAAATCAATGTTATATTAGTACTGGTAAAATCAAATGAAGTTAGTTTAGTAGGGATGTTCCAATGTGAGTTTTAAATTGTAAAAATGGATCTGTAGCAGCAGATGGGCTGATTTCCACAGAAGACTAAAGGATTCAAATTTAGGGAAAACAGAGTTTATTGAATTTAGAGGCGTCACCTTACATCCCTGACTAGCAGATCAGGAAATGTTGACGCTGTCCTTATCTTGTTTCAACTTTAATACTCTTGGTTTCCATTGTAACAGAATGGAATGTTACATCCGTTGACTCAGATGGCCACATATTGTTTTACCTGCTCTATGTGCAGGCCCTGGTCATGAGGCCAACTATTATGATATATACTTCCTGCACTCTGCTCAGTTTGCTCCCCTTTTTACATCTATACATTTTCTTTAAGGTTACAATGTTTAACTAGGGCCAGGGAAGGAATGAAATAACCCAGGCAGGGCTGTAGATGATTATCTGGGTCCAGGTATTCTTCATCTTTGGAGAGACATTCCAGGGCAAAGTGGACTGCAAAGTTAACTTTTCACAACCCCTCTGGGGATGTTTCTCAAGACACATTTTGAGGCTTGTACTAAGGATAAAACTATTCTATCTTAAAAATGATAGGCTAAAAGTCACCATCCCCTACAGACCCATTACATATTAACTAGCATTTAAAATAAAATTAAAACTCAAGGAAATAACCATAACCAACACGCAAATAAAGAGTTGACTGAGACCAATGCTATTTCTTGTTAGAAAAATATAACAAAAGAATTAAAAATAAATATGTTTGAAGTGCTTAAAAATGTAAAAGGAATTGAAAATATGACAGAAAATGCACACTGAAAAAAGAATTGTTTTGAAAAGGAACAATTACAGCTTCTTAAAATACAATACTTAAAATACTTTTTAAAAGTACAATTAGAATTAAACAGTGAGCTGTTTACCAAATTATTTACCAAATTTTTGAGGGAATTCTTAATTGAACAGAAATTTGACCAGAGAAAATTACCCAGAATACAGCCTGAAAGAAAAAGCAATGGAAAATACTTATTACTAGAGATAGGGAAGTAAGTCAAGTAGACGTGCCGTCTGCCCGACCAGGGTCTGTGTCTTAGTCAAGGGTTATAGAAGACAACATTTAAGAATGAACACACAAACACTTTGGGTTTGAGCAGCATAGGACTTGGTAGTCTCTCAGTGGTCCCTGGGAAAAAATTGCAAAGGGATTTAGAAAATAAAGACAAAAGACAAAAGCTAGGGTCAGGTGGAGGCCTCTTACCTGATGGACAGGAGGACTGAACAATAGTAGGGGCATTTATTTATACCCTTGTGAAGTTACTATCATGAGAGGTAATGTTGCCTAACGACTAATGACTGCAATTACCTAGGCAGGATGGTTTTCTCAAGACTGAGGTAGCTTGACTGCTTGAGGCGCTCTGCCTCTGTCTTTTCCTCACACATATGACCAATTTCCAGCTTCAACTACCCCCGGCAAAGCAATGTTTTGGGTTTAGGTTCTTCAGAGAAACAGAACCATTAGTGCATCTATGTGTGTATTTGTACGTGTGTGTGTGTGTGTGTGTGTGTGTGTGTGCGCATTTATTCTAAGCAAGTGGTTCATGTGATTATGAAGGCTGACAAGTCTGAAATCTGTGGGTAGGCTGGCAAGTTAGAGACACAGGGCAGAGCTGCTGTGGCAATTTAAGTCTGAACTCAGTTTCCTGGCAGAACTTCTCCTTATTTGAAGGATCTCAGTCTTGGTGCCATTAAGTCCTTCTGCTGGTTGGATGAGAGTCACTCATATTATGGAACACGGTCTGTGTTAAATGCAGTCCCCAAATCCATCCTTACAGAAACATCCAGAACAATACTGACCCCAACCCTGGGCACTGAGGCTCAGCCAACTTGACATAAAATGAATGAACATGGTGGTGATGACTACTGTGAGAGCAATGGCCTGGCAAAGCAGAGAAATCTCATAGCTGTTTCACAGAGGACAATGGAAAAAACTTTGAAATGGCAGCATAGAGACAGAAAACAGTAAGAAAAGAGACAAGCTGACTGTCTACCTGGACCTTGGCCACTAGGAAGAGTGTGAGGGCAAAGGGATCCAAAAGTCCTGCATGGTATCTTGTAGAACATTTTCAAGGATCAGTTAGGAGATCAGTGTGGATGAAGCAGAGTGGTTAAGGAGAGACTGGTAGAGGACAAAGTCAAGAGAGGAAAAGGAGGTCTGGTAACACATAGGTACCATAGGCCAGTTGATAGACTGGTTTTTACACTGCAGAGTGAAATGAAAATAAACAATGGGTCTTCAGAATGGATGTGACTTCATATGTTTTGTGTTTATATTGATAGTAGATGCTGAGGGACAGCTAGTTGTGGTGTTATACACCTGTAATTCCAGCACTTAGGATGCTGAGGCAGGTGTATCATCTGGAGTTCAAGGCCAACTTGGGCTACATAGTGAGGCTCTAGCCTGGGTTACAATAAAGAAGTGAGAAACCAATGATAAAATTGTTGGGTTATAATCCAAACCAGACACAAATGTCTCAATAGTGGCCAGGATTAATATGATGCTAGAGGTATTAGAAATCATAGTGGATTAGATTTGCTTCTGAACTGGTTGAGAAACAGAAAGCCAAGAGTGACTTTAAGGGTTTTTACTTGAACACATGTGAAGATGGACTTTGTTTTAAATTGAGATTGGAAACATTGGAGAGAAATCACCAAAGGGTGAGGTTCATTTGTGTAGTGTTTATATTTTATATTTGTGATATTTGTTAAATACTTCAATAGAAAATTTAAGTTCCCTGTTAGATATTTAAATGTAACATGGGGAAAATTGTAGGCCAGAGACATATTAATACAAACTCATCAAGTTAATGAAATTAAGAGAAACAATACATCTAAAATGAGCTTCAAAAAGGATAAAAGAAAGGCCAGTGTTTGAAGACAAACAGGCAAGAAAATTTCAAAATGTATAAATGATTTTTTAAAAAAAGGCTTGAGTCTAATTAAGTAAAGATGCTTATAATAAATCTATTCTTGGGCATGCTGTAGAGGAATAGCCAAATTCTGAAGTCAAAGGGAATATTTTAAGAGCTACCAAAGTCAATGTAGAGGATCCATTCAAGAACAGAGACTGAAGGGTAATTGGATTCCACAATTGTGCACAGTTCTCAAAATTCACTACCACTCTGTATTAGCTAGTTTCCCCATTGCTGGGACAAAAATCCCTGACACCTGCAACTCAGAGAAGAGGTTATTTTGCCTCATAGTTATAGAGATTTCAGTTCAGGGTCAGCTCTCAGGTGAGAACATCATGGCAAAAAGATGTGGAGGGGGGAAGCTGCTCATTTCAAGGCAGCTGTGTGGCAGCACATGGCACAAGCATCCCTGTGAGATAGGCCTGACCTGCCTCCTGCAAAGGAGCACCACCTCCTAAGAACACATTCAGCTGTGAATATCAGCAGATTAATCTACTGATGCACAAATACCCTCATGATCAGTCAGAAAATTTGGCTAGGTTAACTGTAGCACTGAGTATATACTTGAGACTTATGCATATCCTTATATTAAATTTTGTAGATCATAATATCCATGCTTAAAGAGGAGAAAGTGTACTGACATGTCTAATATACACTGAAATGCATCAAAAATAGATGAACTAGTAGATGGGTAGAGGGATAGACACAATACATAGAATAGAGGTGGTGGATGTTAAGGTGTTCACCATACAAGGCTTTCAGATTTTGCCTGAGTTGGTAACATGGTTTGAAAGTATCCTCAAAGTTTATGGGAACCTAATCTCCAAATTTATGTCTTGCTGATATGGGGGTCTAGTGCCTTGGTGAGAAAATTAGGGCTGGATGAACTGTGAGAGTGTGGTCCCGTGAAGGGATTAGTGGCTTTGTAAGAAGGGAGACGCATCAACATCAACAACAACAACAAAAAAAAAAAACAAAAAAAAAAACACCACTTGCTGCTGCTTTACATATTGATATCTTCAAAGTGTGTGTTCAGGATAACACATTCGGATATACACGATTAATCTAATATCCTGTCATCGATTATTGCTTAGCATTAAGTAAAGCAATAACCACTGTTGAGACCATATCACCTTGTCTATAGATTAGTTGTGATTGTACTATTTTTTATGATAATGGGTGTCTGTTTGTCAATATGTTTTTGTACTTTTATGTTTCTAAAATAAAAAAAAAAAAAAGAAGGGAGACGCAAGCTTAAACACTTCCTGGCCCTTGCCCTGTGATGCCCTCAGCCTTGCTATGATACAGCAAGAAGCTTGCAGTAGAGGTCAGCATCTTGGTATTGTAGTTCCCAGCCCATACATAAATGAAAAATAAATGTCTTTTTCTTATAAATTACTCAGCATATGATATTCTGTTATAGAAAACACAGGAAGACTGTCTGTAAACTTTTATCATAAAGTGTCAGAAAAAGAAAAGAGGCCAGATATTTAGTTTTAAAAGTACTAAGGAAAATTAACTTCCAACTTAGATTTATTTACTTACAATTTTTAATTTACTGTTCAAGTTTAAAGATGAAATGAAGATGTTTTCAAACAGATGCTGAGTTTACTACAAAAAGAACATTGCTGAAAGGATGCGCTGTCACCCTTTGCTGACAGGGCGCACTTCAGGGAGAAGGAATTAGTCAAAGCAAGAAGAAATGCTAGCAGCCATGATGAACACGGCATGTCCCTCTCACCTACTAACACTGCTAAACACGGCCTGAGCTGCCTGTTCTGCCACACAGTTCTAGTGTTGGATCTCATCGAAATGGAGATTTGAGCTTCCACCGTTTGATTTTATGTACTTCAGCATCAAAAAGGTTGAGCGTTGAAAGCTTTTGATTTCAGGAAATTTTTATTGTCTGCTCTGTAAACTGACCTTAATCCAGCTGTTCTTCTGCTAAGTTACTGGGGTTTAAGTTTGTAATAGATTTTTTTTTAGCTTCTGTTAAAATATTTAGCTCACGGACTTTTATAGATATTAATGATCTGCTTTCTTAGTGTGATATTTATCTTTTATTTTATGGTGTTGTGTCAATTTTCACTATTTTCATGTATACTCGAGTATAAGCAATATAAACTGTATTTAATTATGAACGTTCCTCATTTAAGATGTTTGGTTTGAAATTTTAATTCATTTGGATATCATTATGTTGTACAATGTGAAAAAGGACTAAATTAATTTCCATGGATGAGTTAGAGTTCATTTTACAAAATTTTCTCCAGTGTCAACATGATTGGAAAGTGTGGAACTTCTATAATGTATGCCCACGTTTCTATTTTTATACTGATTATATTAAAATAAAACGTCTTTTAAGTAATGTCAAGACATTAAATATTCAAGCTCACAGATGCAGTCGGACTGAGTTAATATATGAAAACATCTTTGATATCCTGATAATGAAAACACCTTTTCATAAGGCAATGGGAAAAAAACCCATACGATCCCCAAACTGGCTTTACTTTGCTATAGATTATTTTCAAATATACACAATTGTATTAGATTTGCAGAAGCCAAAAATAGGAAGAGTAAGCACAGGCTATTGAAATCACTTTGTAATCAGTTATTAAATATATCATTGACTGTTGATTTCACTGTGTGGATTATGAAGCCAGAAAAATTATTTGGCCAGTTGGATTCATCAGAGGTTAATGAATAGTTAATTTTCATGGAGGGAGGTGGGGCAACAAATATTTTTATTATTGTTTCACTTGTATTTTTAGCTGTTTAGACGAGCTGGGGAATGTCTTCTAAGTTTATATAGTTTCCCTTTTCATTCTGTTTTCTAAGATTAATAAAATAATAAAAATGAAGTTGTACTTTTATTCTTATGCATATTTTGATTCCTGATTAATATTTTCATTTGAATGGTATTACCAGCTGTCATTTTTATATAAGAGTAACAAGTTGAACTCATGAATCTAGACATCCATGTAAGATATGTTTTACTTCCCTATTTTTAAAAGCTGGCTGATAGGACTCGCTGAGTGCTGAGAAGGACAATCTACAGATCTCAGGTTTCTGTATTTGAAGATTTTCCTCTCCAGTACTTTGTTTTGTAAAAACTTGTTGACTTGGTTTCCCCAGCCTGCCAGCATCTCAACCCAGGAGTTCAGTCCCATCTTTCCTGTTCTGCACAATAACGTTGGGTAATCAAAAGATTCAACTTATTGGTTCTCACTTGTAAGGTGCTTGATTCCCAGCCAGCCAAGTGTTGTTATATATGTTCATGCAGATTCTGTAAATGGGGGCAATCTGACCCCAGGGAGATTGAAAGTGGAAATTTGTCTAATGGTTAAAATACTAGAATTTTTTTGTAACACTTGGTAAATGCAGTCATATAAGTTGATTGGTCACTGAAAGATAATACAATAGACAAAACAAATTTTAAAACGAAAAACAAATCTAGAAGATTACAGTATTTGAAATGGAAAGTAAGCTAAGCCAATGTAATTGAAAGCATTAACATAATTATGGACATAGAAATCAATGAAATGAGAGCTCAGAAATGGATTCTTATGGTAGTTCAATGGCATTTTGATTTTTAACAATAATACCAGAACAATTTAGTAGGTAAAGGATACACTTGTCAAATAATTAGTATTTACCTCACACCACATACAAAAGTTAACTGAAAATAATCAAACCAACCTTTAAGAGACAAAACATTAAAATTTACACAAAATTATAGGAGAAATCCTTAAGCTTGGTTTAGGTGAAGAGTGTATCATATGATAAAAATTCAGCACATAGAATAATAAATTGGTGTCATGGTTTGGGACTTATTGCAAGGGGAAACAATATAATACAGGACACATATTTTACAAGATTATTTATAATAGCTACTCACAAAATCATGTACAAAAAGAAAGTGCAGGAAATCTTTCCATACACTAAAGACCAAAGAATCGAGCTGAGGGTCGGGATCCCATCATAATGTCTTGCATGAGTCCAGCTAAAGACCTAGAGCTCAAAACAAGGCCTCCCATGAGTTCAACTGCAGGAATAGAGCCCATAAACATGTCTCATGCTGGCCTGTTTCATGAATCTGTGCAGAAGGCCCAAAGGTTAGTAGTGGAAGCAAGAAAGTCTGTCCCAGCGGGATGAAGGATCAGCGCAAGCAGGCTGAGGGATCTACAGTGGAGCCAGGAAGTGATACTCCAAATGAGAACCAGAAATCCTCCCCAAAATACCACAGCCATCCTCAGCAGTAGTGAGGTCCCAAGATCCTCCAATGATCAGGACAGCCAAGTTCCCATCAGGAAATGCAACATGACCAACTTATCCAGGTGACTGAGCAGTGCACCATCTTCCCCTCCAGAGCCAGGAAGCGCTACCTGGAGTGAGGACCAGAGCTCCAACAAAGTGAACCCAAGCCATTCTCAATAACAACAAAGTCCTGAGCTGCTTGGAGTGGAAAACATCCAAGTTCATCAGGAAAGCCAGGATCACAAGCTCCCCCAAAAGAACCAACAACTCCTTACAGTTTCTGCCAGCTCCCAACAGGCTCCCAACAACTTTTACCAGCTCCTAACAGCCATCTCCCTTCTTCTCTTGTTCTGTCTCTTATGCTGCTGGCAACAATCCTCAGGTGGGCCTCCCACACCCAGCACCAAGTTTGTTAAGTTCAGCTGGGTGTTACAAGCTGACCACCAGTTATCAATCCACCACACTTGGTAAGTTAAATTTCATCATAATTTAAAACACTGTACTTTAAAAGCCACATGTACCTATAGTATACAAAATTTTCACAATTTAATATTAAGACAAAAATTCCTATTGAATATTTCACTAAGGAAGATGTCTAAATGTCTAATAATGCATGGAACAGTGCTTGCTATCATTAATCCCTATGGAAACACAAATCAAACCATAATGAGATATCACTGCACACCTTCTGCAAAAGGACAGGAAACAACAGGCTCTGCAAGGTTGTAATGAAACTGGAACTTTTGAAAGATGCTGTGGGAAAGTGAGACAGTGCAATCACTTAGGAAAGCAATCTGGAAATTAATCAAAAGTAGAATATAAACTTTCAATATGGTCCACCAATGTCACTTCTAGGAATGTTTCCACAATACAGAAAGACATATGCCATGCAAACATTTGCACACAAGCATTCATTAAATGTTGTTAATATGAGCTTGAAGCTAACTAGACATAGTTTAGATTCTAGTTGTATAAGTAATATGTGAGTAAATGAACATGGTGCATCCATACAATGAGATACTCTACACCAAGTAAAAGGAACAAACTACTTATAATGTGATAAATGGACACACCTCAAAAATATTAAGTGAAGAAAAGCAGATTCATAGCATGCATTTTGTATTATTCCATTTATCTAAGAATCTCCAGAAAATGCAAATTGGTCATTGCCACAGGCTGGGGTTGCAAAATAGGGAGACAAAGACTTAACCACAAACAGGCACAAGGTGTATTTGTTCTACATCTTCAGTGACCTTTATGTCATTGAAATGAACAACTTTAATGAGAAATTTTATGCTATATAAATTATCTCTATTAAATTACTTTTAAACGAGTTGAAAATTAGAAGATATGATCCAAGTGGGGACTAGAAGGTATGACCCACCTTTGAACAGTTCTCTCTCCAAAAATTGTTTTTTAACCAAATGGAATTTGATCACTTTTGCTGTTGGCTCATGATGCAGAAAACCAGAAATACTGAGTTTACTTGGCAAGTGTATAGTAGGGTTATTTGGTGTGTGTAGAGACAGGGAGATTGTACAGAAAGACAAATGCCTCATCAAGAGGAATTGCATTTCTTATAAAAAAGGGAAAATATGGTCCATATTCTTGGAAAGATGGAAAGTTGCCAGAAGTTAAGTAATAACATTCTGAAAGATTAGAGGACAAAGAAAACTGTAAATGTAGTTTAGAGAAACTTCTAGGCAAGATAACTATAGAACAACTTATTTTGTAACTGAAGTGAGTGAAGTAGAAACTCAGATGTCCATATTTGCTATTCTGCAAGGCTACAGATAAACCATAATGTTCCATTATTTATTTTTTTAAGTATAAAAGAAAAACAAACAAAAAACCC
>PVLD010029036.1:0-18581 GCA_004027595.1 Dinomys branickii | reverse complement strand
AAACCCTGAATCAGAAAGTCTGATGGTGGTGCCCAGCCATCTGTGTTGTATTTCTCCTTTGGTGATTCCAGTGTCAGCCAGAGTTGAAAATTGAAGAGCAAGAAGGATTTGGGGCAGGGATAGCAATTGGGTTTCATATTGAACTCCAGGCTCCATCCTATTGCAGCTATGGGAATGAAGTTGGAAAAAGAATACAGTACACTTGTTAGGTGTTTGTTAGTCCTGAGTGAAGTAAGTTTGAGTAATTTATTAACTTTATTAAGAGATTGGGTGTTGCAATTCCTTGTACATGAGCCTTTCTAAACAAACAGAGGTCAATAATTGACATCCCCCTAAGAAAACTCCACTGGAACATAAGCCATTAAAGGGAGGGTGTGAAGTATACTGGGTAAAATGTTAAAAGGGAATAAATTCTAAATAGATTATAAAATATTTCATGTACAAGGGTTTCTTAAATAAGTCTGGCTGGCATGGGGATTTTAGATCCATTTTATGATCTGTTGTCAATTCTGTTTGATCAAAAAGTACTGAAGGCTTGCTCAACCCTGTATAGCTTGGCATTAAAAGATACATTTCCTCTTAACATTTGGACTTTTGTTAGGAATGCATTTAATACAGGTATGCTAAACTGGGAATGTACAAAGCCATAAAATAAAATATATTTTCATAGTGTAAAGAGATTGTACTGACTTAGAAGGAGTTAATGTGTCACATCCTTCTGATTTCTACTCCTCAAGAGAAATCACAGTCTATCATTTTAGAGGCATATTCTGTGGACTGTTACATTCTGATTTCTCTGCTGAATCTTAGAGATGTGTATAGGAATTTTCATTCCTGGCAAAATAGGAATGGACCCATTATAGTGTCAGGTTCATTCGATTCTTCAAAAGTTAGGGGAAATACGCAGATTGGCTCTGAGGCTCTCCTTTGGCTTTCCCTTGTTAGATGAAGGAAAGCAGTCTGGGCTGTGTTCAAAGTGTATCTGCAGTTGCTTATTGCTCGAGTTCTCGGCATTGTAACTTCTACAGGCCCTTTCTTTGTGTATTTTCTTTTCTCATCCCCAAATACTACATTTTTCATAAGACAGCCAGTTTTGATAATTTCCCAAAAGAGGTATTATAGCAGAATTTGTACCTCTTGGAAAAAAAGTGCTCCTCTACTGTAGAATGGAACCTGCCTTTCATATCTGAGTTAAAATATTCTGATATAACTTTTTGAATCATATTTATTATTGAAAAGATTATAATGCTATTTGTAAGACTGCTTTTCTACTAAAAATATGATTTTGATTTTTGCATTAATTCCTGAGTAGTCAGTTTATATTTTTAGATTGTTTTGTGAATTGGGATCTCTCTGAGTATAAAGTAGTTCTCAGCACATTGGTGATAATGTTGAATGTCTTCTTCAAATAGCAAATACATGCATTTCAACAGCTTTTTGGACAGTACCGCAGTTAATAATTTCTTCACAAGAAAAAAATGCATGTTTTTTTAAAAAAAATTACCATTATTTTCTCATCTTATGTTCTGGCATTTAAATTATGAAACTTCATCTCGGCGTGTAGACTTACCTTGTGTTGCCAAGAGGAAAGAAGTGGTTTTTCTGCAAAGCTAGATAGTTTTTACTTTATTGTCTGCTGCGAAACAGCTGCTTATACCAGGAAAATGCCGTCTCATCATTGGGCCTGGGGTGTCCAAAAGAGGCAGGAAAAAAAATGACTGTAGCTCCCTGTCTGCCCTGGTACTCTCCTCCTTTCTCTGGTTTTCATCGCGGGGAAGAGCAGAAGAACAATATTCTGCAATTAAGGGTTCCATTAAGTTGAAGAAAAGAGCAAATGGGGGATGTTTGTTCTCCGAGCTGAAAAAATTTATCTGGGGTGGGGGGGACAGTGGTAGTGGTATAGAGAGAGGTGGGTGGAGAGACAAGTCAGGGCTGTTTGTTGAATATACAGTTAAGGACTGTTACCATCCTAATTAATCAAGTTAGAAATTACAGCTGTAGTCGGTTTCCCCCCAATTCTTGTTATCAATTTTCTTCTCTTTTGAGACAAAGCAAATATAAATTTTGTGTTCATTTGTCATTCGTTCTTTGACTTCAGCATCTCTGAAAATAACAATGTAGCACAAAAGCCCAGTATTTACCTAGTTGTAATGTGGGTTGCCATGGTGTTTTGCAAATTATTGCAATTATGTTCACCATGCGAGTCGCCCTTGGTAACTGGCGAAAAAACTGATAATCCTGTTTTGAACAAAAGGTCAAATTGCTGAATAGAAAGTCTTGATTAACTAAAAGATGTACAAAGTGGAATTATTTCCTACCATTCAGAAATAGTTCTTGATCGGGTTTGGGGGAGGGGGTGAGTAAGTACATCTGATTACTGAAGTACAAAGCATTGAAAGGATGTTGTCTTGAGCCTTTCATGTAGTCTTAATGGTGGCTTTTTTGTCAAATTTACCCATTTGCGGCATTGAAAGAGGCAGCTGCATTTAAGCTGGAGAGACGGTGCTTTTTCAAGAGTTCAGTGCATGGAAAGTTCTCAGCAGTATCTGCAGTTTACTAGTAGCCCCTGGTCTATTAAAACTGATGTGCCGCATTTGAGCCCATTGCTCTCAGTACTTGTGAACCCCTCTGGCTGATGATCTAATAAAGTGCTCTTACTGGACAATCTCTGATCAGCTACTTAAAAAGGAGACTGGGGGAGGGGGTGGGCAGGAGAAGCCTCACAGGCAGCTGCACTTGGTTTGGTGCAAGCCGGAAGAGAGAGGAGGGTGGATAGACTGAAAGGATTGTCACTCTGATGATCTCTACTGAGGCGTTTGTCACAGGATTTTGGTTTGGGTGCTCCAAATCTCCCAAACCGTGAGCACATTTTATTCTAGAAAGAAATCTTACTTTTATTTAAAGCTGGGTAAGAGAAGATAAAGGGTATCCTTTTAAAATATTGATACCCACCTTGCATTTGTTTCTTAAATTATGAGCACTGAGAAAGTATATAATCCTATGTTTATGTGAAACCAAAAGTTTCCCATGCTGTAACCAAAGGTCAGATAAATTTCATCGCTTCTGGATCTGGCAGAGCATCTGGGCAAAATGAATTTCGCGGGAGGGGTTTCTTCGTTTTTGTAATGACCACCTGAAAAATCAGTTCTCAAAACTTTTGAAAGTGTGTGAAAGTAGCATGAAAGCAAAGCAAAACTTAACAAGTTTGCGGGTTTACATTCTGCATCACCTAGCAACCCCCTGGCTCAGCCAGATCGCTTGTCTACCCTTAGTTCTGTTTACAGACTATTCAAACAGCCCTTCGAAACCATGAAAGATATTCAGTTTCATTAGTACTATTCTCAAGGAGAAAATAATTAAAGTTAAATGAACAAGCATTGCCTAGTGATGGTTTGAACTCTGTTCCGATTTTAAGATGCCCTTTGAGGCAGCTGCGTAGATAGTTCAGTTTTAACATTTGTTGTTTGGTGCCCAAAAGCATATCACATTAAACCCTACTAGCAAATAGTAGCCGACCAATGAACAAACAAAAACTGGAAATTACTTCTAACCAGACTTCAGTGAAGAAAAACTTGGATTGAAGGGTCTAGGCATACCCTCCTGAGTGAATTTTTAAGATTTGATTTTTACCCAGGATATCTGAGTTGGTCTGTGTGTGCCCTGAATGAATACAGGCAGGGGAGAGGGTGTGGGGAACGAGGCTCCTCTCCTTAAAGCTGATTTATTATCTACCTTTGGACATGCACCGTCCTAAAAGTATTCAGATCGTATAAAATACCATTCATTTTAGCAAGTGGCTTAATTTAATAAATGATTCTAATACTACAAATACATAGTTGCCACTTTCTGCTTAAGAACTGTTGTGTGATTAAATTGACCTGTTTTTGAAATTTTAGCTTTAGTAGGAAAATTTCATACAAACGTTTTATTTTTCATGTGATCTTTTTTCCCCTGTAAACATATTCCCAAAAAACTCATCTTGGCAAAAACCAAACACGTGATATATAGCCCAGGCCATTTTTCAGATGTGTTAGTGATGCATTTATATAGAAGCTCTTGGCAAAACTGTCTTTTCCTCATTAATAACAGTTGTCTGACTATTAAAATAATACATACTTGTAGAAAATGTAGAACATACACAAACAAAAGAACACACCTAAAGATAACCACTGCTGACATTTTAGAGTAGTTCCGTCTAGTCTTTTTTTTTTCTGTGCACATATTAATAAATCTGAACCTTGAGTTTACTTTGGAAGTTTATTCATTACCTGTGTACACAGTTAAGATGGTGGTTTTTTTTCAAGAGTGAAGACTTTAGAGGTAATGACAATGATGGAAGTAATGAACAGTTTTTCTTAGAGCTTTTATCACTAAAATATGAATATAAATACAGCTGTAACCATTTTACCATCTCATTCCATTTTGATCCTTTCTTCCTTTTCCTTGTTGAAATGACTACATCCCTTAACTGACACATCTATTTATAACCATTCATGTTGGAAAGTTGGACATTCATCGCGGTTGGAATATTACATCCCCAAGTCACTTGAGCTTCACATAGGGAAAAAGAGTCTTTTATGAAAAGATTTGTAATACAATAGAGATGAATGGAATGTGGAGAGGAAAATGCTTTCGATTTCTCATATAAAGTGAAAGCAGGGAGGCTATGAAATCTTGCATTCTTATTGTTTGTTTTTTGTTAGATCCCTAACATACACAGTACATGGCTGGGTTGCATGAGCTCTTTGTGCTTTGTTGACACTTGACAGACAAAGCAAAATTATTCCTGAAGCAAGGTACTGTGTACTTAGTTGTGACCTATTATAGCCTAAGAATGTAGCTTGCTTTTGAGCTGAATGAATAGGGAGAGTATTTTATAGAATAGGCTTGAATATACTAGGAGAGGTTTTTAGCTGCCCATACAGAAAGATCCATGTCCTCCACTGAACTTCTTTCCCCCGAAATGTAATTTTCCATATAAAGTCATTTTTAAGTATGTGTTTCCCTGGTTGCTTGCATGGAGACAATTTTAACTGTTCTAGTATTGTCCTACGGGAGTAAAATATAGTTGCTGGTAATTGTTGGCTTTCTGTGCTCACAGTATATCAGGAGAAGATGGCTTGCATGGGGCTCTTTAATGTACCTCAGGTACATCTTCTGATGTTCAAGCTCTGATTGCAAATTAAAATAGCGAGACTATAGTATTGGATTTGACATGAAGCAAAGAAGACTTGAGTTGCTAATTTATCATGTAATATCCAATTGCTGAGGTCGGAATTTGTGCACTCGTAGTGCTGTTCTATGTGTTTAAATGAGGACCGCTGTTTGCATCTAACCTATCATAACCTTATGTTCAGGAGTGCTCCATTATCGTTTCAGCAAACTGATGGCAGAGTGTGGTCCTTGCGCAAATGATAAGATCAATAAGTTTCAAATAACTTGGATGAAATGACATATGACTGCTCATTTAAAGAGATGTCTAACTTAAAAAATCAATTTTAATAATATTTAAGATTCTTACATTGACCGACAAGGCACTTTCCACTTCTGTTTTATTTGATAATTTTGTTTAAAATATTTTTGTATTAACTTGGTGAATAGTTAGCTTATATATTTATTTTTCTGATTTGCTCTTTCATCTCCTACCCTGGCACCTCTGTGAGACTTAATAATCACTCTTTGACATGCCAGCATGCTGCAGTGTAGAAGATTTAACTTTAAAAGCAAAATTATGTTCCTGTTAAAACTTCCCCTGGAGATCTTAGGGAAATTTTCTCCCAGTTTTGGGTGCAAATGTGGGTCAGAAAGCAATTTGTTTTTTGATATTTCTGGAAATCCCAAATCACAACATGTCATTCTTCAAAAGCAGCTGTGGGCCCATACTGTGCACTATCTATAAGAAGACCCACTTTTTTTTTACACTGGGGATAATTCTGTGACAGAAAAATGTGCCTGCAAGGGAACCCCAGAACATTTATAAATGCTTCTGAGTAAAAAGAGTCTAATGTTCTTGGAATGCATGTAGTCTGGGGAGAGGGTGGCTAATGGGCATGAACAAAAACTAATAGTGATATGATAAATTCTGAAAGTGCACACATGCTGGCAGACCTCGTCTTGTGACCCTGTCCTTGCACTTCTGGAGAGCCACTGCAGTGTAGACTAAATCATACGTCATAGCGGGACTGTGTTACCTCTTGAAAATCTCCGTGAATCTTAAAATAGAGCACAGACCACCTCTTCTTCGCCATCTGTTCTGCTATCTTTAACTTCAGATCAAATCTAGTTTTGCCAAGAAAAACTTAAGGAAATTTCACCTACGTTGATTACACAGTTACAATATTTTACAGTCCAGTTGAGAAACAGTTCCACCTAAGGCCATCATTTATCCATTATTGTAGTTTTCCATTTTATAATAAAACTTCCTGGAAAATGACCAGGGTCTTTCCTGGTTTATATAGTTCACCTTTTATAGTGCATTGTCAGCTGTGGCTCAGAGTGTTCTTCAGCACATGTATTGAACATTTTTGTGAGTTTTCATTTTGATCCTCCAAACAACCTTAACAGGATGATGAATATTATCACCTCCTGTTTTACAGATGAGGAAACTCAGGCTCAGAGAGAGGTTCACTGGGTTTGGTGACTTGAAATTACTCACTAATAAATAGGAGTGCAGTTTTTCCTAACCTCAGTTTTGTATTCTTCATCGAGTATGAACCTTGGTGCTGGACACTAAGGAGAGCTCTATCAGATAGAAAGCAGATCGATCGTTGCCCAGGAATTGACCATTTAGATAGGTAAGACAAGGTGGTGTAATAAGGTGTTTGAGAGACAGTGCAGAACAATGTGTGTTTAGTGTCAGATGGAATAAAGGGAGAAGTCCTTATGGGTTGGGGAAAATTCAGAGAAGAGGAATGGGACTGATTTTCAAGGAATGGGCATTTTGAGGACAGATTCTATGGCATGAGCAGTGGCGAGGAGGTGAAGATAGGCAAAATGTAGTGAGGACAGTGACAAAATGAATCCACTGGGACAGAGTTTATGTTGAGAATGATGAGAGGCGGACAGAGGATGAGGTTGCCAAGATTTAAAAGCCAGGCCAGTGCATTTGTTAATTGTCTGTGGAGGTTATTTGACCAGAGGACGGGACAGGGAGCCCTGGGGAACCATGCTAGGCCACTGTTTACATTGGGTGCGGGAGAGAACAGGTCCGGGACCAGGGAGGAGGTTTCTGTATAGAAAAGTGTGGGCTTGGGTGAACTAGGTGGTAATGGTAATACCGGAAAGACCAGTGGACAGATTGGGTGACTGGCTGGGAATGAGAAGGACCCATCATATATTTGACCCAAAAATATGAAAACTACTGTGAATATTTTTTCTCCTTTGAATTCCAGACCTTAGTATTTTTTTTATAAACTTGCTTCACTGTGTTTTATTTCATTTTATTTATTTTTGATACTGGGAATCAAACTGAGGAACTTGCACTTGCCAGGCAGGTGCTGTGCCACTGAGCTATATCCCCGGCCTATGTTTTGATTTTTGAGACAGGGTCTCACTATTAGTTCAGGCTGGCTTTGAACTCAACTATGTAGCCCAGGCTGGTCTCAAACTTGCAGTGATCCTCCTGCCTCATCTGCCCAAGTGTTGGTGTTACAGGTGTGCACCACCACGCCTGACTGCATTTTTATTTTATTGCTTCTATTTGTTTATTTATTCAAAAGACATTTTGCATGCCTCCTGTGCACCACATTTCCAGATCTGGGTAATGTCTGCTTGTGTGCATCCTTCAAAAAATACAAACGTACACAAATGAGTTACAGTTTGTGTTTAAGGTAAAACTACCAGGATACAAACGGAAATCGATCCCTTTTTAGTATGTGTGGACAGAAACCATTTCAGTTGAGGCCTCAGAAATATAATTTAGCAATCAGAACCAATCAGTACTTGGCACAGTTTCATGCACAGTGATTTTAAGGAATTAATGATGCTGAGATTAAAGCAACAGGTGATAGAGCTTTGCATGTTTTGCTGTTGAATAGCCTAGTGTCACCTCTTTTGAACCTTATAAGCTGAAAACTTAATAAATGACCTCATTTCTGTTGGTTATGACAGTTTGCACACGACACATAATAAATTGACATTTAATTGGCAGGCATCCTTGTAGTAGTTCTAAACGTTTTTAATAATAAGCCCAGACCTTTTATAGGTTGGGCTTCCAAGAAAGTTGTTAGAATTTTCTTCTTCCATTAATTTGTCATTGTAGCCTTCAGCTATGTTTTTTTTCCCAAAGTGGGAAATGAAAATAAGTTTACTGTGTTTTTGTAAATGGTAAGATTTGCCCCATCCTCAAATGCTTTCAAAGATCTTACATTTAACGACACAAATGTTTCTTTGAAGTTAGATTTGGCATGGTTGGTTAATATTTGTTGAGAGAACAAAGGGTTAACCAAAGTGTATTAGCCAAAATTGAATTGAAGTAAAGTATATATTGAATATGATTAGGGCCTATTTCCCCTGTAGAAGAGTTTTATTTTAAAATATGCCATGACCAAAAGCTTAATTATCAAAATAGAACAAGAGGCATAAAGAGCTACAGGCTCCTAATATTTTTTTCAGCCCGAGTTCCCTTCACACAGTTATCAGCATGTTTAATTTCCATGCATAATAGCACTAGTTATTGTTGTCATTTGTAAAGGGAGATTAACAGATAGTAAGTACAAACAAACGCAAATAAGCAGTGAATAGAGAGGTGACAAAGAAAAAAAGACCTCTTTAATGTTAATTGTAACTGGTAGGAAGTCTAGACAAACTGTATTATCTGTTTTTTATATGACTTGAAAGGACATTTAGTTAGTAACTCTGTCAGAAATAGAGTTGGATATTTGCTTTTAAAAACAGGTGAAATGACAACTTAGCATCTCCCTGGTTGGCAACTCACCCAGTAAGTTGTGAAGTTGGAGTAAATTGAATCAATTTTCAAAAACATCTGAAAAGAATTTTAACTGTTGGAGCATTGTGTTTTAAAAATTAAACAACAATTTTAGCTTCCAAGTTTTGTCCTCATACTTAATAATTTATTGTTTCAGAACATAGTAGTTGCTACCTGTCTGCCTATTTCTTATTTTGTTTAGAGTTGAATAAACTACATTTCTTTTGTGGTTGGCATTGTTAGCTGACTGCATATCCCAAAGCATGTAATGCATAGTTGATATCAAACATAATGTAACAAACCCAAATGAATGATAAAGGAACGGTCCAGCCCTGCGTTTTTCCTACATGGTTTGCTTGAACTGTTTTCTTTATTAATATGCCTAGATGGGTACTTTCCAGAAACAACTTGTTTCATGTAGTCTCATATCAACTGCAGTTTATAAACTACATTTAAAATTTAATACTTGTTGCTGCTAATAGCTTCCCTACTGTACTTCTCATGTCTGAACAGGCTAAACCAAAGGTAGTCAGACTGTCTCTGTTTCTCTTTCTCTCTCCCCCTCCTCTCTCTCTTTCTCCCTTTCTCCCTCTCTCATGCTCCGGGAGTATTGTACTACTGAACTACACCCTCAGCCTATTTCTTTCATTTTAAGGAAACCTATTATAAGCTTCACTCTTGACCTCACAGCTTTTGGGTTTTTTGTTTGTTTGGGTTTTTTTGTCTTTTTGAGACAGTCTCACTATGTAGTTGAAGCTGGCCTGGAGCTCACTTTGTAGCCCAGGCTGGCCTCAGATGTGCCTGCCTCAGCCTCCTGAGCGCTGGGATTACAGATGTGTGCCACTACGCCCCGCCTCACACTTTTTTTGAGGAAAATATAAATACACTTTTCACTTTGGGGGAAAAGTGAACATGTCAGATATAAATGCTTCTGAGTTTTCATATACGTTGAAATATAAATATTTCTTTTGAAAAGATGTGATCAGTAGACCTTAAGAATTAGAACCAACAGTTGTCTGTGACTCAGAACTGTTGATTCATTCTTTATTCTGGTTCATGGTCTTTTTACTGTGGTTGTAGTAATTTGTCTCACACATGACCATGTCCCTTCTCTGTATTGCTTAACACTTGTTGTATGATACCAACTGTAAGTGCTAAGCAATACAGAATTACTTTTAGTCCTTTTTAGATTATAATTTCCTGAAGCTGATTCTTGGTACTTTCTCTTGCATTGGGGTGTAGCTACTTCCAAGCAGAGCCTATCCTGAGGAACAAGGTCAAGCAGCACAGCAGTGGGTGAGGGCATTCATTAACTTTGGATTCACACCGCATGGAAGTACTACTGCTTGGTAGCCTGAGGCACCCACCATAATTGACATTTGTGTATATACTCCTCTTGTCTAGGGGCAAAAGACAGGCTAGAAATAGGTAACAACAGTATATATTGTTGACCCTTTTCTTAAACATATCACAGCATAGCCTCCATTCTTTGGCATATGGTATTCTTTCTGCCTAAATTGTTTTTCCTCCCTTCTCCACCTGCAAAACATCCCCTCCTTCTTCAAGCTGAGAAGTTTCTGTGTCTCACAATGGTGCAAGACTTACAGATACTCAGGGCCCCACAGGTAAGTGATGCCAAGAGACAAAGGAGCACACCTTGCTCACCTGTGTACCCCAGCACCTCACCCTGTGCTTACTATGCCTGTGTAGCAGCACAGGCAGCACCAAAGCCCACAGGCACTGGTGTTCTCCCATTTCTGCAGTGTTATTTTCATTGTTTAGTAGATGTGTTTTACAATGAATATAAGCCAGGTGTGGCACCACACATCCATAATTGCAGTAGTCAGGAGCCTAAGGCAGGAGGATTGCTGTAAGTTCAAGGCCATTCTGGGATACATAGTGATTTTAAGGTCAGCCTGAACTACCTAGTAAGACCCTGTCTCAAAAAGCCCTCCAAAATTGTAATGAACATAATGCTGATTCAAGACAATAGAGATATCATATTGCATCACTATATGAAAATTGGACAAGAACAAGAAGGGAGAATGAAGAAAGAAAGTGAGAAGAGGGTTCTAAAGAAAAGTGGACAATGGCTGTTTCAAACTTCTGGAAAGTAGTGGTCATTTGAACTTGTCCTTGAAAACATGGCATCCAGTTTTATGCCTCAAAAAAACATGTATAGAAGAATCTGTCAATTTTAAATGAAATAATCGCTTGCCTTTATTATTTCTTTTAAGTCAAGAATACACCTAAGCACTTTAAATGTATTACACCATTACAGGAATCCTGTTTTACAGAGAAACAAACTGAGTGCAGCAATAAATTAACTGGGGAACAGTCATTCAGCCATTGGGAAAGTTGTGCCTTTCTCTGAGTTACATTGTTTGGAATAGGTTTAGGTGTAAATCTCATGACCATGTTCAGGCAGTAAGGCATCTAGAGCTATAGCAGAGAGCATAAAGAAGATTTGAATCAAATGAGTTCACCTTAATAACAGAAGGGCTCATTATTTGTGTTCATTGATGATAAGTGATGTTTTTTCTTGTCTCTGCAGGGCTGGTTACTGTGTGAGGAGCCAACGTGTCGTAATCGAACTCGGCACCTTCCCCTTCAGTTCTCCCGAAGCGGGCCTGTCTGTCCAGCCTGTATGAAAGCTATACTAAGGCCAGAGGTAACGCTGTCCTAATGCTAAAGAAAATGTCAGAAGTGGCTACAGGGCTGCTTTCCTTCCTTTAGTTCTAGGGAGTAGATGCTATGTATTTGCCCTGTGGAGACACCCTGCTACCGCATACATATACAGCTGTATAGCTATTGTATATACATTATATCTAGTTACATAGTTTTTAAATATCTGGATTTCAAGATACATGCTTTTTTTCTACATGCCATGAACAATCTTATATTTATATATGAAAGAGAAACTCATGGGTTATAGTGGTACCTCAGTTTACAAACTTGATTCTTTCCATGATTCTGGTCACAAACTGAGATGGAGGAGAACCAAATTAAATTCTGTGGTTAGGTTCAATCATAACGTTATAGAGAAATTTGATTTAGTTTTTGTCCACTTCACCAGAATTGTGGAAAGAATTGAGTTCATTTTCTGAGGCACCACTGTATTCACATTTCTTTGGTTACAACTTGAGAATTATAGCAGAGATGCTACTCCTTTGTAGACACTGCTGTTATCTTCAAACTTGATCAGGACCCCTTTTGTAAGAGCCAGGAAACCTCCTAAACCTATACCTTAAAGGGTTTATTTTATGGGGCTTTTTTCCCCTCAGTGGGATTAAGTTGTTTATGAAGCTGGGTGGATCACTGGTTCTTAAGCTTTTTCTCTACCTTAGTCCATACACCTAAGGGATAAGGCACACTACCATTAGTGACTTCCAGCTGGGGAGCACAGAATCTGGAGATGCCACCCTGGTAACTAATATGCCTTCTCTCTGTTGCCACCTTTGAGCAACATCCATCCAAGTGGTATTGTCCACACAGCGGTGAGAAGGATGTGTGCAGGTCTTCTGAGCAGAAACGGCTTGTGATCAAACACCATTTTGCAAGTGCTGAGCTAACCAAAATGAAATAAGCTGCTTGCAAATCTCAGAAGCTATAATATGATAATGCACAGTCTACTTCACCAGTACAGGACTAGAATGTGAAAGGTTTTTGGTGAGAAGTAGATCAGACTTAGGAACCTTTCATGCAGAGGCAGTGTTCTAGAACCAGGTTTTGACGTGAAATCTTTTCACTGAAAATGATCAGTATGTGTACTAATTTTAGTATGTGAACTGGTTGTCCCAGTTCGTGCTGTACAGTAATGCTTTATGAGTGTGCAACTTGTATACAACCTTTCCAGCATTTGGACATTATTTTTAATTTACTTTTAACCAGCTTGGTAAGTATTAAAGCTTCCTTGCCTTGTTTTGTATACCTTTGATAATTACCAAAGTAAAATGTAGATTTTTAAAATGTGAAATTTGTGAGAATTAGCTGCCGTAGTAAATTCTTTTTACATCAGTCTTGCCTCAAGACTTACATCAGCAGAAACAGAAAGAGAACAAAAGTGTATATATTTAGTGTGACTCATCAAACCAATTGTAGGCTCTAGAGGAATCACCTTACTTCATGAAGTAATGTTGCCTGTGAGACTTTTTAAATGTCTAACTCACCAAATCAAGTTCATAGAAAATTGAAGTATGTCTTAGAAAGTCAGCCAGTTTTATGATTCCATTCTTGAGAGGAGGTAGAAGTAGAGTATGATGATGTGGCTGGTAGTGGCTTTAATATATCAGATTATCTTTTATGATTTCTTATTTTCTTGTTTAACGAGTGAAGCAACACAGGCATTTTGGTGATTTGGGTTTTTTCTTCTTCTTCTTCCTTTCGTTGTCTATTTCAAAACTAGAAGATTTTGCAGATGTTTGTCAAGGTTGTCAGCTACTTTTCTCATAGATTGTATAGATTTGCCGGGTTGGACATGACCCTCTGGCTTTGGAGCGTCCTGATAAGTGCTGTTGTCCTCAGGCATTCCTCGTGGGGTCCTTCCTCTCAGGGGTACTCAGCTCCCTCTTCCGCATTCTGCTTGCATTGCTGTTGATCAGTGGGGAATTTCTTAATTCTATTTGTGAGAGTCCTGGGGCTTTTTGGTAGGAGAGAAAAAACGCATTTTTCCAGAGACTCTCCTAAAACAGCTGTACAATATTCAGAATCATTGTAACAACTTTTCCAGAGTATCTGTTTCACAAGTTTTTATTCATGTACTTCTCAAACTCTCAGTTGGTCAGTCTCAAAATTAGAAAAAGAATCCCATAAAGAAAAAAATACAGGCCACGTGTAGTGGTGCCTGCCTGTAGTCCCAGCACTCGGGAAGCTGAGGCAGGAGGATTGTTGCGAGTTGGAGACCAGCCTGAGCTACAAAGTGAGCTCAAACTCAGCCTGAACTGCACAGCGAGACCTTGCCTCAAAAAAGACCAAAAAAAGAAAAAAATACATTACTTACATATAATAATTATTTATCAAATACCACTCCTAGGCACACTACTGGTCTTGGGAACATAATAATGAATGAGCTGTGTATTATTTATAACTGTTTAGCATATAGATTGTGCAAAATTGGTATCTGGGCAATATTTACATTTATAAGTATCTGTACAAAACACCATACATTCTTGCTGCTAAACTGGTGGGGATTTTAAGTGTTTCAAGTTTGCGATGATAAAGCACTAGCCTATGTGCTGGTATCATCCTCACATAATAAGTCTACTCCCATTTAATCCTGTGTTGCCAGTGACTTTAGTACTTTCCAGAGTGACTTGAAATATGAAAGCTGGCTCTTTTTTTAGCTCATGTTGCCAGAGTTATGAGAAGAAATCTGGGACAGTTTTGTCCTCAGAGTTCTACACATATCCCATCTCTTTTCTCATTTACTTTTAAAGTTTTTTATGTGTCAGTAAAAAAAATATTTCATGCTCAGGCATTTAGCAGTGTACAACTTACCACGTACTTTAAATTATTGAGTATGTTCTGCTGTGTAGGTAGTGCCTTTAAATACAGAAATGAAAAGTTCAGGTGCATATTTAAATTACTTAGAGGACTCTTTTTACACTGGTTAAGAGCTAGGACTTACCCAAGTTAGACAATAAATACTGTAATGTCTATTTTAAGGATATGGTTTTGGCCTTTTAAGATGACCAAGTGTATTTCAATATGAAATAGATCACAAGGCAGCCTGTATGAAGTAGTTCACAAAAAAGAAAACTTTAGTTTGAAACATGAATCTTCTATTGTAGAACTCATATTTTAAACCAAGTTAAACTTTCTCTCATTAAAATTACCATTTTTGATATGGAGTTTAGAAAATTTCTACCTGGGACTCCCTGGGTCATGGTAGAAATCATTTGTGGAATTTGACAGTCTCCAGTGCAGAAACATATGGTAGAGCCTTTGTGCAGTTGATAATTCAACTAAATTTCTTGAAGGCAACTTCTGAGGAAAGTAGGGAAACGACTTCTAGTCCTACTGGGACAGCCATAGGGTTTCTCATGTTATCTTCTATTGTAAAATTGCCAAAATCTTTTATAACAATATGTGTACTATATATGAACTTATAATCATATGTTACCATTTAAAAATGGCTATAGCTAAACAAATTGATTTGATCAGCAGGTTAGGGATGATGAGAATGTTGCCAACTTACCTGGGCAGTGTCTTGTTTCTGCATAAGAAGAAATCCTAAAAATAATTGTGGTCTCTTAAGGTACTAAACATGAATTGTGTAGGAAAAGAAACTATGTCAAAAAGTCTTTAAACATCTATAGGTAGTTATTGGTAATTCTCCAGTAGGGGAACGGGGTTTTACTGTAAAGGATCTATTAGAATTAGTTGTGATTTTGTTGGGCTTGTTTGGTGCAAGATTAATACATTTTATATACAGTTTGCCTTACTCCCTTGCTGATACTAGTCTTTCTGGAAGAACTTTTTTCATGCTTTTTTTTCTGTTGAGGTGAAATTCATGTAATATAAAATTAACCACTTTAAAGTGAAAAAGTACAGTGGTATTTAGTACATTCACAGTGTCGCAAAACCAAAACCTGTATTTCCAAAACATTTTCATCAGCTCAGAAGAAAACCTCATACCCATTAAGCAGTCATTCTCCATTCCCACCTCCTCCTAGCCCCTAGCCACTAATCTGCTTTCTGTCTCTGTGAATTTACCTCTTCTGAATAGTTTGTATAATGGGATTATATGTCAGTTTGTGTGTCTGGCATGTTTCTTCATGGTGTACTATGCATCAGTATTTCATTCTTTTTTTGTGGACAAATAATACTTGAACAGATATACTACAATGTGTTTATCCATTCATTAACATTTGGGTTACTTCTTTCGCTATACTTTTGAATTTTTAGTTTTTATTAAGTAGAAAGGAGTTGCATTTGGCCTCAGTTTGTGTCCTGTGGCTCACTCACTGGTCCTACATCAGTCAGCTGAGGGGTACTACACAAAGCTAGACTGATCCCTTCCTCTGTGCCTGTCTTCAGTAAAGACTTACTTGGCACCTATTCTATGTGCATGATATGAGTCTGTGTCCCTATAAAGTGAGGGACCCAAACTATGCAACATTAAGTGTACTTACTAGCAGTAGTACGGAGTGTCTTTTCTAAGTAGTTAATTTCTATGAAGTCTTTTTAAGGTTGATGAACTGTCTTGGCATTCATAGGCACAGTGGGCTTTTTTTTATTCTTACATATTTTAAAAGACATAACAATTGTTTTGCTATACAATGGCTAAACTGTGTCTTTTCATGTTTTCTTATATCCAAATGGTTTATTTAGACCTAAGTGTAAGACCCAATAGGTAGCATATTTACAGAGTACCGCAAACTACGTGGCTTCAGATAACAGAAATTTATTGCCTTGCCGTTCTGGAAATCAGAAATCTGAAATATGTATATTAGTGAGACTCTTCTCCTGTGGAACACTATAGGGGAAAATGCATCGTCTGGCATCTGTTAATCCTTACTGTTCCTTGGCTTGTAGGTGTATCACTGCCAAGTCTCTGTTTCAGTCATTGCATGGCCATCTTGTCCCTGTGTGTCTGTCTCTTGTCTTCCTATAAGGACACCAGTCATACTGAATTAGGGTCCACACTAATTCAGTTTGATCTCGTCTTAACTTGATTTCATCTGCCAAGACCCTATTTTAAAATAAATCCATATTCACATGTATCTTTTTGGGGACACAGTTCCACGTATAACAGAAATTACACTGAGCCGATAGTCATAGAAACCAGAACGAACAATCATTTAATTCTCTACGAATTGTTAGTTTTTTAACATGTGACAGAAATCTAGGTGTGAGTTTTCCAGGCTTGCTCTTGTAACTCAACAGGACTTTTCATGCCTTTAAATCCATCAGCAGCAGTGCAAGCTTCTATGGGATCTTCAGGGCCACAGAAGCCCCATCCAACATGCCTGTGTATGTTTCCTAGCCAAAAATTAGTCACAGGGAGATAATTGCTTTTTGTTACCAAAGAGGAAGAGTAGACTTATTATTGGAAGCCAACTAGCACTCTGTGCAACAGAGACCTCCCAGTGAACTCTGTTAAATTTCCCTTGTAGGTCATAGCCCATCACAGTCCTGTTCTGGTCTTGTTTTTGGGTTTTTTTGGATCGTTATTCAAATGAACCAAATGCTGTGCATCCAGCCTTTTAGCTTCTACAGTTCTGATGCTGTGATTAGCCTTCTTTTATCTTTTCTAAAATATTGATTAAAATGTTGAAATGTATTTATGCATATACCAGTGGACAGATGCCTTTTTCCAGGTAGACACTGCTCCGGTTTAATCAGCACCCTTTTGTGTAGGAGTGTTCTACCAGTTGCTAGTTATCTTTGCCTCTAGCTTGTAATGCTCTACAGGATTCTACCTAAAGGTTTCCAGGGAAAAAACACAGCATTGTTGATCAGGTATTGATAGTCTCATGGTTTTATAATTACATTGGCCCTTCGACTGAGAAATCATGGAGTCTATTCTCTTTGGCAATCTGGTATAGTATTCTAAGCAGAATGTGCTTTAAAAGAATGCACTTTCTTTTACTTTACCTCAGAAGGCAGTTGCTTAAGGAGAAGGGTCATTGTAATTTTCTGAAAGTAGAGTTTTGGTAAGTGTACTCTATATGTCTGACTCCATATAATGATCCTGGTATAAGAGTCTTCACTAAGAATGGGAATGGTAAAACAGGGCCATCCATAATAACTATATCATGGACCCAAAAGAAACTAGAGTTGATTTAATACTGAAAATTGTGTGAGTTTTCAATCACCTATAGTAGAAAAACTTGAGAATCATTGAAACAGAAGACAACAGACCCTGCCTCTGATAGGCATGTACCCTAGTGGAGGAGTAGAAAGGTACAGATTTCCCACACTTCAGTGGTCAAAGGGGAAAGAGTAGCAACAGCCTTGTAATCTTGGTGCTCCCTAATCAATACAGTTGATAATGGAGAGATGAAGGGACTTGTTATTAGACTGAAGCATTGGTTCTCAGCTGGAGCAGCTTTGCACACCTACCCACCTCACATGCACATGGCATTTTCATTTGTCACATCTGGGGATGGGGAATATGAGTGCTGCGGTCGTCTAGTGCATGGAGGCCAAGGATGCTATTAAACTTTCATAGTGACACAGGACAGTCCTCATAACAGAGAAAGATCGCAGGCCCGAAAGTCAGCAATGCCAAAGTTGTGAAACTGAGAGCATTGAATCTGTCTAGCCCAGGTGACTCATGAGTACAGTTTGAAGGCAGGTGAAAGAGGACACCTTTTGGAGAGGGACAGACACATTTTGTAGCTGCAATGTGATTGATTGAGTACAGGGAACAAAATATAGATTTTTGGGGCCAACCATTGAAGGATATGGGGGCAAGGCATCTAGCAGATAACGGTAACTGTAAAAGAGGGCCACCTTGCCCCCATGGACAGCAGCTTCCCCAGCTTCAATTTTATTTGGCTACAAAAGCATTTGCTAGGTTAGGAAGCCCAGAGACTGGGAAGCCCAATATAAGTGCAAGGTGCTTAATGTGTCCTTGAGGTGGTTCTGAGAGTCTGAAGAGTGCAATGGGAGCTGTGTTGGAATTCCAAGGAGTGCTTCCTATGGCTGA
>PVLD010029035.1:0-18582 GCA_004027595.1 Dinomys branickii | reverse complement strand
TGGTGTTGGAGTGAGAAGGGTGTGGAGTGATCTGGCCCACCTCCATCTGCACCTCACTTTTGCTGGTGTGCTCCAGTTCCTGTTTGCTCATTGGCTGGATCCCCGGGAATTGCCATGGCCCAGGGGTCACTGTTACCACTTTTGGCTGCTCTCTGCTGGTAATTGCTGTCACAGGGGAGAGGTAGCAGGCCACAGCCTGGGGGCAAGCAGGGAGCTCGGTGTGGTGGGCTGTGTACTTGTTGTTCTGCTTTGCCTCAAGGTGCTGATTAGGGAGAGTCGAGGCAGAGTGGGCATGCTGATGTAGTGGCTGTTGTTCCTTTTCATCATCAAGCTGGATTCAACAGCACCTCCCGACTGTCATTGCTTCTTTTCTGGGCTGCACTTCCTCTGCTCCAGTTTTGGCCCAGTTCTCGGAGTTTTACTCTCCTCTTGCTGAGTAGGGAGGCTTCCGAGAGCACGGGCTTCCGAAGCTGAAGCTGTGAGTATAGGAATGAGGGAGTGGGCTGAGGGTGTGTATGGAGCGGTGACTCCCTCTTCCTCCTCCTCCTCTTCCTCTAACTGTGCCATGGCAGCTGCCTGAGCTGTTTCTCAGGAAGGAGTCTTGTTTGCTGTTTCTGATGACTTCAATTCTCATTTCAAATCCTTCCTGGTACCAGGGGACCCGCTTCTCTCATTGTCTTTCTCATGTTGCTACGATCCAGTGTCTGGATGGTGATCCTCCAGGAGGATCTCTCTCTGCTGCTTACCCGGTTGCCATCTTTTCGGAAGTCCTCTAACTGTTCCTTTCAATAAACCAATACAAATAAGTAGTACAATTATATTATTTATCTTGTGTGTGTGTGTGTGTATATATATATATATATATATATATATATATATGTAATTTTCCCCTTCTTTCTTTCCTCTTTTCCCTCATTCCAGTTGCACTGATTAATTTTGTAAAGTTCAACCAGTCTTGCATACTTGTCATAAATCTAACTTGATTTTGGTATAGAATTTTTATAAACATTGTTGAATTTTATTTGTTAACATTTTATTGAGGATATTTGTGTGTATGTTTATGAGAAATATTGGTCTGTAATTTTCCTTTCTTGTAATGTCTTTTTTTCGGTTTTGGTATTAGGATAATGGTGACCTCATAGAATGTGTTAGGAGGTGCTATTTTTCTTTCACTTTTTAAAAATTTTTTATTTTAAAAATTTAAAAACTGACAAAACAACAATGAAGACAAAATCAAAACAACACAAATTGTTCAAAATATATAGAGTTTTAATCATTAATTGTTCCCCTCAATAAAGCAACAGACATCAGAAGTACATATATATATATATATATATATATATATATATATATAATGCCTTAGTACTTTCTTTTTCTTCTTTCCCTCATTAATCTTTCAAAGAACCTTCTCTTCAATTCATTGATTCTTGATTCTTGGTATTGTTATTTCAGTCTCAGTTGCATTAATTTCTGCTCTTGTCTTTATAATTTGCTCTCGCATACAAGCTTTGGTTAATTCTGTTTTCTTCATGTGAGAATTCTTTGCTATAAATTTCCCTCATAGGACTGTTTTCATAAGTTCTGATATGTTGTATCATCATTATCATTTAATTGTAGATACTGTTTAACTTCTTTAATTTCCTTTGTAACACATTGATTGTTCAGGAGATTGTTATGTAATTTCTATGTGTTTATGTAGATTTTGTGGTTTCTTCTGCTATTGATTTCCAGTTTCATAGCACTATGGTCAGATAATATGTATGGGATAATTTCATTTGCTCTGAATTTACTTAAGCATGTTCTGTGGCTAATATGTGGTCTATTTCATAGAATGTCCCATGTGTAGCTGAGAAGAATGTATTCTTTTTTTTTTTTTTTTTTTTTCCGGGACCGGGGATCGAACTCAGGGCCTTAGTGCTTAGCGGCAAGCACTTACCCCACTGAGCTGTACCTCCAGCCCCTGAGAAGAATGTATTCTGATGTTGTGGGTTGAAACACTCTGTAGACATCTACTAAGTTCATTTGTTCACAACTTTGGTTTAAGTTTGATATTCCTTTGTTAATTTTTCATCTATTTGACCTAATTGTGAGAGTGAAGTATTAACTTCCCCAATCCAATTGTGTTAGTGGTTTTTTTTGATTTTTTTATGTCCATTAATATTTGTTTTATGTAATTGGGTACACCAGAATTTGGTGTATATATATTTATGATCATTATCTTTTCTTCTTGGAGTTTTATCTTGTTCCTTTTGATCAGTCTTAGCTTGAAGTTCTCCTTGTCTGGATATAGAATAGTTACCCCTGCTTTTTTCTGGGTTCCAGTCACATGGAGTATTATTTTCCACCCTTTTTCTCTCAATTTAGGAACTGTTTTGAGTTAAATGTGTTTCTTGAATGCAGCATATTGTTAGATCTTGTTTCTTGATCCATTCCACCAGTCTGTTTCTTTTGATTGATGAATTGAGACTATTTACATTGATGGTTATAACTGATATATGTTGGCTTATCTTTTGATATTATTTTCCTATTCTTGGTTCCTTGTCTTTTCCTTGTAGTTGCTTGTCCTGTCTGGTGGCCTCTTTCTGTTGGTGTTCTTGTGCTTATGTCCTTTGTTTTCTCTTTCTAATATATCCTTCAGAGCATTCTGAAGACCTGGTTGGATGGTCATGAATTTCTTCAGTTGTTCTTTGTCATGGAAGTATATTATTTCTCCATTCATTCTGAAAGATAGTTTTGCAGGGTACATCAATCTTGATTTAATGTTATCTTCTTTTAGGACTTGAAATACCTCACTTTAAGCTCTCCTTGATTTGAGGGTTTGTGTTTTGGAAGTTTGCTGTGATTCTGATGGGCTTTCCTTTATAGGTGATTTGTTTCTTTTCTCTAGCTGATTTTAATATTCTGTCCTTGTGCTGAACTTCTAGAATGTTGATTATTATATGCCTTGGTGTAAATACATTTTTATCATGACTAGTTGGAGTTCTATATGACATATTTATTGTATGTCAAATTCTTTATTCATGTTTGGGAAGCTTTCTGCTATTATTTGTGTGAAGAGTTTTTTACGGCTTTTGCACTATCTCCAGCTTTCTTACTTATTCCAATCAATCTTATGTTGTTCTTCTTTGCTTCGTCTTTTAGTTGTTGGATTGATTTTTCATGGTCTCTTGCTATTTTTAAGATATGTTTATTTTCATGAATGCTAGCTGCAATTTTGTCTTCTCGATCTGATATTCTATCCTTGCCGCGATTCAGTCTGTTACATATAAATTCTTTTTTTTTTTTTTTTTTTTTTTGCAGTACTGGGGATTGAACTCAGGACCTTGTGCTTGCCAGGCAAGCACATATTCCACTGAGCTGTATCCCCAGCCCCTGTTACATATAAATTCAATGGAGTTTTTAATATCCTGGATTTCTGTTTGGAACTGTTTCATGGATCCCATTTCTTTCCTATGTTGGGCATTCATGGTTTCTTTCATTTTCCTGATTTCCTCTATTTTTTTGTCTGTGTCTGCTTTAATGTGCTTTATTTTGATCAACATTTCTTTTCTCACCTCAAAGATTATTTTTTCTATAGCATCTTTGTTTGTTTGCTTTTTTTTTCTTCTTCTTCTGCTGCTATCATTTCAGAAATTTCCAGTGGTTGGCTTCCAATTTCCTCTATCTCATTGTGCTCTGAATTGTCCTGGTGGGCTCTGGGTTGGGGGTTGCATTTTGCTACTGAATCTTCTCATTTTCTATTTTTAAATTTTATTTTGTTTTCTGTGTTGATGCTTGTAGATTTCTTATGGTAGATAACTTTATCCCTTGTATCAAGCCTTGCCTAGGAAATATCTGTTCCTCAGTGATGTCTTGTACATGTAGTTGGTTTTTGGTTTTTGTGTCTATCCCAAGAACCTATCATCCCAGTTTTTTAAGGATGAGAAGTTGCTATCTATTTTGGCTCAGCACTCAGTCCTTAGGTACTGTACTATGGTGATGGCTATGATCCCATACAATCACAGTGTTATCATACAAGGGAGAAAAACATAACAAGTATGACATCCTGGTTAAAGTAGTACAGGTAGCAACAACAATGGTCTTAAGCACAGTCTGGCTACTGCCAAACTCTGGTAATTTTTAGCCTGATATTTTTCACCATAGAAAGAAATTCTACAATTATATAACAAAGTTCAACTTATACTAGGAACTTGTATACAATCTTTTTCCCCTCAGTGGAGTGCTTTTACCCAGTTGAAGGGAAGAGTGGGTAAGAGGGATAGGGGACAAGTTAGAGAGATGAATGAGGTCAAATATAGTAGGAGCAAGACTGGGGGACTAAAGATGATCACCCATGTTTTGGGAAACTGGTGCACACAAAGGGAAAGAATGGAAGATAAAACAAAGGAGTATTGAAGTAAACCAGAAACAGATGAGACAATGTTTAGTGAGATAGCTGAGGAAGGGAAGAGTGAAAATGAGTAGAAGAAAAAAAAAAAAAGGTAAGTTCTAAATCGTGAAAGGAAGAGAAACGGTGATGGAGACCACTATGAAGCAGACCTGAGCAGGATTTAAATTAATCAATTGGCTTTTCACGTTCACTTGTGAATCTGTCCAAGACCTAGGCTCCCTATCCGGAAATGGTGGTCTCATAGTAAGTGAAGCTCTGTGAATCACTAATCTCTACTTTAGTAAATCCTGTAGTGGTGGATGAAATTAGAAAGCCTCAAAGGTAAAACAAGATCATAGCCAAGGACACCTGGATCTGATCTCAACTGGATAAAGACTATAGCCTCAGGCATCTCATTCTTGGATGGATTAACTTAATACCTTACTTGGAGAAGTCTTTGTGTGGTTCTGCCCTTCTTGAGTACTCCCCTCCCTTCTTCTGATAACCAAATAAATATGGGCAACCCAGAGAAGGTCTTGTTCTTAGCCCTGAGAGAATCTTGAATACTGTGAGAGGGCTTTGATCCTCCTGGAGCCCTGAAATCATTCCATTTGCCTCTTTTTATTTAGACTCTGCTGTACACTCATGCATGAGATTGATCAGCCTTATCAGCCCACAACAATTGACCTGATCAGCCCCCAACAATTAAGGGATATTATTAACCCCATAAAAAGGAAAAAGAGAAAAAACAATTTAAAAACCTACAAACCCCAAAACAAGACAAAACAAAACTGAACAAAAAACCTCAACCAGACAGAAAAAGGAAAACCAATCAAATAGAGAATAATAAAAGTAGTAAAATTCCTCTGGTGTCTACAGTTCTGTGGCAGCTTGAAGTTGGATTCCAGAAATATGTACTCCAGTGAAGTTTAAAGTGGGATTTGTGCTGGGTATGGGGCTGATCCTGGCCTCTAGATGTGGGGGCTGGGACTGGTCTTCTGTTGCTAGAGCTCTCCCCAAGCACATTGATATAACATGGTTATATCACCCTCCTGCTTCTATTCTGTGCATCTGTGTGCTGAAGCACATCTTTGGTTCACCTAATCTACCAACTTTTGACTGGTATCCTTACTGCTTGGGACTTTTCCACAATTCTGGTCCCACCTGCCTGGCAGTGCCCCTTCCCCCTGAGCCCTGCTGTGTTGCTAGTCCCTCCTGGGCAGGTGTGTTTATCCCTGCCAGGCAGAAATGAGGTCTTTATCCATTTTGTGTTCACTTTTGTAACCCTGAGGCATAGAAGTGGTTGATAAGTACCAGTTCAATGGGTGAATGTATCAGTGAACAAATGCATGCATGCACAAAGGAATATGTAGAAGCTCTACTTCTCAAGAATCTGCAGTCCTGCCTTTCTAAAGGGCAGGTTACAGATGAAGGGTGTCTTTGTCTTTGCTTTCTTCTTATTTTCTTTTCTTAGTGCAATTATGTTTCTATAAATTCTAGCGTACATCCCATTGGCACCTTCTCTTTATCCTCTGTGATAGGGTTATTATACCTCTCATAGAAATAGAAAATAATGGTTCAAAGGGAATGTGTAAAATTTCTGACTGCTAATATTGGCTCTAAATTTATCCAGCAGGATAATGTTGAACATCTTTCTTCAGTTTGGGGACTCATTTTTAAATAACTTTATTAAGGTATAGCTGATATAGAGACAATTGCACATATATAATAAGTTATGGCTTGTGTCTAGATGTCTCCCCAAAGCCTCATGTGGTCAAAGGGTTTTTTCTGAGGTGGCTGAATCTAGAGCATGTGATTGATTCATTATGCAATGCTTGGGTTAAGGTGCTGGGATTAAGAGTATGTGATTGCTGGATCAGTCCACTGATTAGACTGGAGCTGCCCTAATCCTGGTAGACTGGAAACAATATAAGACACAGAAAAAGGCTTGTTTTGCCCTCCTCTCTTGCTATTTTTGCTGTCTTCCACCACCATAAATGGTTGCCTCTCTGCCACATGCCCCCCTGCCTTGGAACCAGAGAATTATGGACTGAAATCTCTACAAACGGTGAGTAAAATAAACCTTTTCCCCTTCAAGCTTAGGTGTTGTCTGGTATTCTGTCTCAGCAATGACAGAAAAGCAACTAAGACATAATATTATCACTTGATGAATCTGATATGTAAACATCTGTGACACTGTTAGACAAAGTACTAGACATAACCAACACCTCTCAAAGTTTCTTCGTATACACGCACGTGCCCGCGTGTGTGTGTGTGTGTGTGTGTGTATTGTGGTACAAGCAGTTAATACGATATTTGCTCTCTTAACAAAATTTGAAGTGCACATCATGATATTGTTAATTATAGGAACCATGTAGTACAGAAGATCTCTAGAATTTACTCATTTTGCATAACTGAAACTCTGTATGCACTGAACAACTTCCAACTTATCCCAGTCTCTGCCCCCTAGAAACCACCGTAGTATTCTCTGTATGGATGTAACTATTATCGTTACCTTATATACCTTAAATAAGATCATACAGCATTTAGCCTTCTAGGACCGTCTTACTTCACTTAGCACAATATTCTTCAGCTTCATCAATGTTGGTTGAAATGGTAGCATTCTTTCTTTATTTTTTATTTTTTAGAGGCTGAATAATGTTCCACTATATGTATACACCAGGATTCAGAATAATGTGTTCTACTTCAGCACAGCTTCAAGGGCTGCCATTCATCAGTTATGTCAATTTGGGGAAATTACTTATCTTCAATTAGCCTCATGTACTTGACATGTGAAGTCTGAGTAAATACCTGATGGCTAGATTTATCTCATGGGTTGAGTTACATGATGATTTGATTTCATAATGGATTTTTTAAAAAGTAAACATATGAAATAAAGCTCATAAACCACTTGGCACAAAGCCTATTATGTAACAAATATTCAGAAGACATTAAACATTATTGTTTATTTCCAATCTATTAAATGCTTAGAAATAATAACAGAGAAATAATAAGAAACTAGTGTATTATACCAGAAAATGTACAAAGTTATTTATATATTAACCTAAATCTCACAATCACAATCTCTTAATTTTGCAAGTGAAGAGACAACCAAAGTACAAACTGTGTGAGTTGCCTAAGTTTGAATTTTCTAAGTAGTAGAAGAGAGACATTTTGGGGAGAGGGGGGTTGAGACAGGACCTTGTTATGTAGTTCAGCGTGGCCTTAAACTTACTATGTAGCCCAGGCTGGCCTGGAACTTATGCCAATCCTCCTGCCTCAGCTTCTCTAGTGCTGGGATTATAGGCATAAACCACCAAACCTGGCTAGAATTGTGATTTGAGATATGTCTTTCTCATTTCTAAGTATATGCGTTTTCTATTCTATTACAAGAACTTTCGAGCACCATAAGTGTATGACTTTTAACTCATTTATAAAAATGAGGAGATTAAAAAATCAATCAAGTGTATGAAAAGTACAATACAGAGAGGACATGATTCCCAGCCTTCTATATACTAGCAACGTGAAACAGTCCTTTCGTTCTGGTCAATTTTATTGCACCCTCTTTTTTTATCTGATCCTAGAAGAGAATAGTTGTTTCTCTGATTATCTCATATTTATAAACTATTAGTTTAGAAAAAGTCTAAAGAATCACATCTTCAAGATTAATGATGTTAACAAAAGCTGATTATCTCTTCACAGTACATTGTCAACATCTGTGCTTAGACTTTTTAATTAGTTTGAAATTGTTATTACTAAGTGACCTTTTTGGAACACAATAATAAGCCATTTCAAAAACATTTGCTTAAAATCTATGTTAGTGTTCAAATAAACCAATGAAAAACCCCTAGAATTTCATCTGCATTTAAGAGTAGTGTTCGTCTTAAAGATTAATACATACAGGGGCTTCTCCCATTTGTGAAATGGTCTGCGCCCTGGAATGCCTGATGTGATACATGGTGTTCGAAGTTTAAGATAATATATAATGTGTAGGGCACAAGTTTTTCTGTTCCACATTTTAAATCAATTGAGATGTCAAAATCAGTGTATGGTTTAGAAGAAAACAGTCTAAGAAACTGAATTAATTTATCCATAAAAATTCGGTGCCTACTTTTGAAGTGGGACAGACATTTTAACAAACTATTCTTATACTATTATAACTTCAGGCAGTGCTTCCTTCCTACCACCAAAATGAGGAGACATCAGTACAATAAAAAAATTGGGCAATTTCTATTAAATTTGTTCTCATTTCTCATGCTCCAGATTCTTGTGGTTTTAGAAATCACAAAACAAAAGATTTAATTGCATTATTTGCACATTGACAAGGAAAAGAGGATATGAGAGAAAGGTTTTTATGTAGAAAACTATACCTGTCTACATCCTTATTCTGAGTAACTCAGTAATTTATTAATTAAGGAAGAAGCTTTGTTAACCAAACAAAAAGCCTTTCTGTCTCAGAGTCTTTCAGAAACCAGGTCTTTCTGACATTACCAAGACCTCTGTTCTTTAACTAGTCTCTCCATTATGCTCCATTTCTCTGTCTACCATGGAAATAGTTATCTACTTGCTTATGTTATTTGGAGCCAGTCATTTTCCTTAATAGAAGAGCACTCAAATATTCTGCCATCAGTTAGGAAATGGATAAGTGAAAGTTGGGGTCATGGGGAATGACATTCTATCCAAACTACTGCATTTTTTGAGATAGGGCCTTGCTATGTAGTTCAGCCCAGACCTGAACACAATATGTAGTCACAAGCTGGACTCAAACTTGTGGTAATCCTTCTGCCTCAGCATCCCAAGTGTTAGGATTACAGGTGTAAGCAGCAATGCCTGACTGAAACTACTTTCTGATAGAAAATAAACCACCTTCATTAATAGAAAAAACCTCCAGACATTAATAGGTGAAGATTTATGGTCGTCTCCCCAGCCTTTGTCAACATTTCTACACTTAACTATCCTGAGATTATAAAGTAACTTCAAAGTTATGGAAGGCATTAAGAGTTCCCACTGAACTAATCCTAAGAGTTAGATAACTTGCTTATGTTATTTGGAGCCAATCATTTTCCTTAATAGAAGGGCGCTGAAATATTCAAAGTTATGGAAGGCATTAGAGACCCAAGGCATTGAACTAATCCTAAGAGCTCTCCTTTGTGGAAAGCCATGCCTCCCTTTCTTTGTTCTCAAATAATGTCTTCACAGTCCAGTGATTTACAGTCACAGATCCCCTTGCCCACCCAAAGTTTGATTGTTTTCGGCCTTCTCCAACATTTAAAATGCTATCAAGTTTCCGTATGACCAGCTAGTGCTGCTTTACAACAGAAAAAGAAGTGCAAAAGATCTTAAAAAGTTGCTGATGGCTGGTCTGAGTCAGAGGGGATGAAATGCACCAGAACTACCAAGGTTTTTCACTCTGGCCTGCATAACTCGACTATGTAGATTTAGGATGGAGCAGTCATGGCTTTGCTGGAATCTTTGTGCCCAATATGTATAGGGGTAAATAAAAGTATAGTCTGGTGTCATGTTTTGACCTCTGCATGGAATTTTGAGCAGAAGAAAGAAAGGAACTTGGAATATGTTTAGAAGGAGATGCAGAGAAAGAATGGAGAAAATAAAAGAAACGGGCAAAGGGAAGTGGGAAGAAATGGAAAACGAGAACCACAGCAGATAATCTGACTCTTGTCTGAAAAACAAGATCAGAATTGCAGTCTTAGAGTTCAGGTCTCTTAGCTTACATGTCACAGTCCAGAAAAAGTACCCAGTTTACACAGTCTTTAGATGAATTAAGAATAAATATCATTCACTGATAATAATAATAATAACGTCTAAAAACACATGGGGTTTGTTTTGTAATTTTTTTAAAGAAAACAAAATAACAACTTTCAATTTTCTTATAGAAAAGTCATACCCACTATATCAACACAGCAACATTTAATGTTCTTATCTTTTGCTTTAGACACACGGAAACAAAGTATTGACACCAATAGGCAAAGAGGTCTCAATCTAACCCAGTAATCTATGTCTCAGTGATTTCTAAATATGTATTTACCTATTGTGCCAATAAAAACAATGTCAAAATATAAATGTTGTACACACTGAATCAAGTGATGAATTTCTGTCTCTCTTGACTTTCTGTTTGAACTATAGCTTTTATTTGCTCTAAACACACTTATCTTGTATTTAAACTACATTAGGGTTTGAATTTAAATTGCATTACTTTGGTTTAATTTTGAATTCTTAAAACTTTAAGCAAGAAGCCAGGCATGGTGGCATATGCCTGTAATTTTAGCCCTCAAGAGGCTGAAGCAGAAGATTTACCATGAATTTGAGGCCAGCCTGGGCTTCATAGTGAGTTCAAGGCCAACCTGAACTACATGGTGAGACCCTCTCTTATAAAAAGAGAGAGAAAAAAAAACAACAGCAGCAAAATGTAACTGGGGTCACTGATATGTGCCACAATGCCTGGCTTGGGTTGCATTTCAAAATGCTTTCACACCTCTGCTATGTAATAGCTGCTATTTAGGAGGAATAATGAGGTAGGTGTTGGCAATATAAAGTAACATATTGAAATGGTGCCTTACACTTGAGTCTGTCTTTTTCTTTTATGGTGCTGGGGATTGAAAGCAGGGCCTTGTATGTGCTGGCAAGTACTCCAGCACTGAGCTACTTCCCCAACTCTTTCCTGTTTGGGACATTGTCTTACTAAGGTGCCCAGGCTGGCCTCAAACTTGTGATCCTTCTACCTCAGCCTCCAAAGTAGCTGGGATTACTGATATGTGCCACAATGCTTGGCTTGGGTTGCATTTCATGCTTTTCAAAATGATTTCACACCTCTACCATTTAACTCTTTGGAAGTCTCTGAAAGTCTAGAGGAAGGAGACAAGGTTTTGACAAGGACAGAGTATAGACATTGAAAAATCAAGTGGGCTATCTTTTCAATGAGTGTTGACTTTGGCCAACATGGAGCTGAAGTCCCTTGGACTCGTTCCATTGTATTTCTTAAAATGTGGTCCTGGAGTGTTATTATTAAGATTTTCTGTAGGAAAGGAGACCATGGTTAGAAAAAAGCATGCTATGTTCTATAATCAACTCTTAGAGATTCACAATGAACATGATCACATTAAAGGTTCCAAGAAATCCTCTATTGAGAAAACACATTTAGCATTGTCCTTTGAAACACACTGGAAAAATTGTGCTAAATTTGTGGTGCTTCTATAATCAGATAGGTCTGAATTCCATATCAGCCATCCAAAATAGTACTACAATAAAGCAGAATAAGCTGAAATCAAAGAGTTTGCTCCATTCCAGACATCAGGAAACATAGTATTTCATTTTTTATGCCTCAAGTGGGGTGTGTGTGTGTGCATGTGCTCACGTGTGTGTGATTTAATCATTTCATTCAAATCACACATGGTAAATGGTAAAAGACTGTTTCAGCACATCTCAATACGTCAAACTATACTTGGCATTAGGCCAAGAACAGGACAATTGTTCTTTGTTTTCAGAGAGGTTGATTGGTTGGTTGTAGGAATTTGAGACAGCCTTTTCATGCAGTGTAATGTTGGAATGTAGGGGTGGGAGGTGTTTGTGTGATAACACTATCTGTCCCGTAGGGTATACTTGGTACTTTTTGAAGTCTATCCATGCCTTCTTAGTTTTTTGTCTTCCTTTTTATTTCATTTTTCCAACACATATTGTTCAGTATAGGAAATAAATTTGTTTTTCTTTTTTTAGGCATGTGATACACTTACATATTAAGAGAGCTTAAAAAGAACAAGATTGCTATCCATTATTTTTTGGATGGAACCAGGGCTCTTGAAAAGCTATCTTTTAGTTAGTAAAATCACTAAAAAGCCTTTCTATGAAAGTAAAAGACTCTTCTACCTAGGGAATGACACTGAGGCTTTAAAAAAATCATTTTATTGTCCTGACAATAGCCTTTTTCCTCAGAGAGTAATGGATTGCTTGTTTCCTCTTTGCAGTCTTTCTGGAAAAGGAAGGGAATGGATACTTAGGTCAAGTTAAAGATACAGAACATAGAATCCTGCTGACCTCAACTAGACTACTAATTTTTTTTGTCAAACATTCCCTTGACAAAAATTCCACCCCCTCAGAGTGTCAGCTTGCTTCCCAAAGGGTAGGTCATCATCCCCTACCCTAGCACTTGGTCTAAGAGTTTTTGAGAAGCATGGACATTATTACAGATGGAAACTATATTATCAGCTAGCTGTGTTTCTGTTTCTGTAGAAACCTTGTATGTCTGATCCCCAAGGGTCTAGGGAATCAGCCGGACCTTTCCTTACCCATACTAAAGAATCTAGTTAAATGTGGGGAAGTTACCTCTATTAGAAAAAAAATCTAGCCCTCAATTTTTGTTCTTTTATTTTCTTTCCAGAGGACAGAAATATTTCCAAAACCTGAAGTGGTTCTGATTAGTGGTGAAGTCAAGAAGCCTTCAGCTCCAATTAAAATGGGCTTTATTTAAGTCATTTGGTGTGGTAATGGCTGTAGCATAAAAACAAGTTAAATTTGTCTTTATTTTTGATCATTGATTTGGCTCTTGAATTGTTCTATTCACCAGCAAATGTTGGTTGGCACAGTTTTGTGGGCTGCCTGTGGAGAAAGTGTTCCCAGGCTTCCTGATTAACACCCTATTAAGCTACACACCTGTAGGGAAATTACCTTCAGATCATGATATCAAAACTTTGAATCCCATGACACTTATATTATTGTCCAGAAAATAAAATGTAAAAAGATATAAAACAATTCCTGGTGTCTTGCCAGTGGCAATTTATTTCTTCGGTATTCTCGTGGAGCAGTCAAGGGTAGAGATGTATGTAGGGCAGTCATTATGAAAGCATTTACGTACTTATTTATTAAAAATTTTATTGAGATATAATGCACATACTATAAAATTCATCTAGATTAAGTATACAATTCAATAACTGTTAGTATATTTACAGAGTTGTGTAACCACCATTTTAATCCAATTTTAGAACATTTCAATCAACCCCAAAAGAAGCTAGTACGTATTAGTCATCACTTCCTATTCCCATGTCCAGTCCTAGGTAACCAACAAGCTACTTTCTTTCTTATATATTTGCCCTTTCTGAACATTTCATGTGATGGAATCAGGAGATATGTGGTTCTTTGTGTCTAACTGCCTTCACTTACCATGTTTCCAAGTTCATCTATGTTATGGCTGGGATCAGAACTTCATTCCTTCTTGTTGTTGAATAGTACCCCTTTGTACAGATGTACCACATTTTATTAGTCCATTTGTGGTTTTATGGACACTGAGTTTTTCTGCATTTTAGCTATTATGAACAGTAGTAGCATGAGCATTCACATATATGATTTTGTGTGGACATAATTTATAATTTAATATATTGAATTAGTTGATATATTGAATATATTAGTTTAGAACTTCATCTGTAGGCAGAATACTATTATTAGCAGAGCTGTGGATGACTGTACTATTTTTAGAATAAATAGTAGTTATACACAAGGGTTGATAATGGTAACACTAATGAATATTAACATTCATATAAATTCCTAAGGATTTTGATGAAATATGGGGGTTTTTAAGAGGATTTTTTACATCATGCATTTTCCGTGTCCACTGGCAAACAAATGTAGCTTTTTCCAATAGCCATAAAGCACATCCAGGTTTAGAATATGTGCTGGGCTGAGTTTAAAGGACTGGGACTCTAACTCAGGATTTCTGTCTGCCTTTTCTACCACCATCTTTATGACCCAAAACATCTTGTGAGCCACACTCCTCAGTTTCTTTTTCTTCAAAATGGGGATAAATTATGTTCATATGAATCCCAAGGTGGTTATGAGGTTAATGAAATAGTAATATGTTATATAAGCATTAAGAATGTTTGTTGGCAAAGATGAAAGGCAGGTTTAGTCAACCTTTTGTTCGTTTTGGAAGACCTAAAACATAGATAAAACCACAAGGTTTAATTTTGTACATTTGAACTTACAAGAATGTGATATTCATTTCCTCTGAAGCCAAAAATGTTCATGGTTCCAGTCATAATAAGCTCTGATTGGAGAATGATTTTTCCAAGTTCCAAAATGCAAGTGAGCTTTGCTAACTGCATTTTAAAATGGTATCCTTTTACCTTTCACCACAACACTGAAACTATTTGGTTTAGGGCAGAAAAAGAAGAATTCAATTCTACAGAAAGAAATTAACTTATTAAACAAGCAACCTTCATTGAAAGGAACACAAGGTGTCTCTGCCATTAAGGGAGGTGCAGATATGGTGGGACTGAAAGAGAATTAACAACAAATAAACTATGCCTTAATTTATTTTGGTTCTCTGGCTCTTTTTCCATTTGAGAATATCAAATCTGGCCTATTGATGATAATTTTCAAAAAATAGTAATAATTGACACCAAAGTGATATGAAAATGAATACATGTTAAAGATTTTATTTAACTCATAGTGAGGGGACCAGACAGATGTTAAAACTAATTCAGAGGAGAATGTAATGAACAGACAAACATGTAGATCAAGTGTACTGAAATGAATGTGCAAATGGAGTCTGAACCAGCTTCCTCCACAATGAGAAAGAGAAATTAATTCTACATCTACCAAAATTCAAGCCCAATTTAGGCAACTCAGCGACTTTCAGTGAGACCCTGATTTAAAGTATAAAACCAGGACTGGGGGTGTAGTTCTGTGTGAAGGTACTTGGTTTATTTACTAACACTTGCCCTCCCTTCAAAGTCTACCAGACGGGACAGTATTTGCAAGTCCATTAATAATAATTAATTTGCATTGCTCTCAGTTATCTACAGTTTACAGAGTTGTAAGTTGTAAAATAGCTGCCATAAAATCAGAACCTGGAGGGATGTCAGCTAGATCAGAGGATAAACAAAGTAAAACTATCAGGCCGTATTTGACCCCATGCTTCCCCATCTGAACCTTCCAGCAGCTGCTCAAATGCAAATGACATTTATTTTGGAAGAATAAGTGATATATCTCTCTTGGTGCATTTTGGGTAGCTATCATAAAATATCTGAGGCTGAGAACTGTGTGAAGAAAAGAGGTTTTTTTTGGCTCACAGTTTTAGAGAGTGAAAGATTGGATTTTCCTGTCAACAGGCCTCTGGTGAGGGTATTCTGGCCACATCACATTGTGGTAGATGGCAATGATACATGTGTGGAAGAAAACATAGAGAAAGAGGAAGGGAGAGATCAGGAAGTAGATAGGTTTGTTCTGTTGTAACAATCCACTCTCGGAAATAATGCAAGATCTAACCCACTACATGAGAACAGCATAAGTCTCTGCACGAGGGCAGTCATGACCCAACAACTTTCCACTAACCCCATCCTCTTAAAGTCTTCACCGCCTTTAGTGTTGATACATGGGGAAACAAGTTTCCAGCATGCAAATCTTTGAGGGACAAATTGAATTTAAACCAAAGCAATACCCTGATTACTCATTAACATCATAGCTTGTACCAGTTGATTAACTTCCTCAGAACAGGAAGTTCTCCACCTACAGGGAGTCCTTGGTCAAGATGCCTCTTTGGACTTTGACCAATTTTGTTCTGGGCCACAAAATATTTTAGGATATAAGAAAAGGATCACTTTGAAGGGTCCTCATGAAGATACCTGTAGATGATGGACAGCAACTTTACTCCTAAAGGTTTCAATGATGGGCTTTTGAATAGGTTTTGGTTAGGAGCTTGAGACCTTTCTCCTGAAAGCATACCTCTGAATCCCTTTGAATGTGTCTGTTTCTCTGGCATGTTTTTTTTTTTTTTGATTGGCTCTCAGAAGAGGCAGGGAGAAAGCTAGGAGAGTGAAAACCTGTCTAGCAGAAGAAGCTGGCAGAGAGTGTCATCCCAGAGGTGGGGTCTGTCTGCCAAATGGCTCTTCAAAAGGGAGAAGGAGGTTGGCAGAGGAGGGTACAATTTCCTGAATTGTGGGTTCTCCCCTTTCACTCCTTTCTGCTCCCTTGCTCAGTACTCCCCTCAGTGATCAGCTTCCTGAGTTGAATCCCATAGTTGGTATACAGCTTTGTGTGTGTGCTGACGGTAGAACCCAGGATCCTGCACATGCCAAGGACTTGTTCTACCACTGCATGACACCTCTGGCACCTTGGTAATCAACTTGAGGGGACATTCTGGATAAATATTAAACCAGTTCACCAATCAGCACAGTGTTGAGCACTGCGGGGTATATACAGCACTGGCTCCTGATCTCAAGGTGTGTGCATGGCACAAGTGCAGTAAAATGCACCAAATAAGCACAAAAAGGAGGGCCAGGGATATAGCTCAGTGGTACAGTGCCTGCCAGGCAAGCTCAAGGTCCTGAGTTTGATTCACGGTAGAAAAAATGTGTAAAAAGAATTTTCATTAACATTATGGAATGCATATATAACAGAATTCATCAGAGAACTGATTCCCAAAATAACATCACGTCTAATATGAAAAGCTAATCTTTAAGAGAGGTTAATCACTTTCTCAGTCTTGGCTTCTTATTGGAAGTACACAAAAAGCTTTTAACAGTATAGATGCCCCCACATTAATACAGAAAGTCTGCAGCAGTTGGATTGGGGTAAAACCTACGTAGTAGTATTTTGAAACTTCTTTCCTGTGAGGTAAAAATACAAAATTTAGGAGTACATAGAACAACTTTATACTGTTTAAAAATTATTATTATTATTTAATTAATGTCAATGTGATCAACATTCAGGCCAAGAAACAGAACATCTCCTGCACTCAGTAAGTCTCCTGGCAATGACCCCATGTTCCTCCTTGTCTTTCTAATCACACTTTCATCCCTTCCTAGGTAACCACTCTCTGATTTTTATGATCATAATTTCCTTGCTTTATCTTATAATTTTACAATATATATATATATATATATATATATATCGATTGGCTCTGAAAAGAGGGTCATATAAGTTTGTATAATCAGTTTGATATCTCCCTGAAATTTATTTAAATAGAATTCTTTGAATTCTTTGGTGTCTGAATTTTTCACTCAGCATTATGTTTGTGAAATTAATCTAATTTGTGGTATGTTGCTTATGTTCATTGCTGTATAGTATCCCATACTAAGAAGACTTCCACAATTCACTTATCCATTCGACTATTGGTAAACATTTGTTTGCCTTAATTTCAGTTTTGGGCTTTAAGAACATTCTTGTACATGTATTTGTGCACTTGCATATGTGTTTCTTTGTTTTTGTTTTTCTGGTACTGGGAATTGAACTCAGGACCTTGTGCTTGCCAGGTAGGCACTGTGCCACTGAGCTATATCCCTGGGCCCGTATATGTGTTTCTGATGGATCTGTACTCAAAAATAATATTGTTGGGTCATTGGTTTATATATATTCATCTTTAACAAATACGGGTAAACAGGTTTCCAAAGTGGTGGTACAGCTTCACAGTTCCAAAACCAATTTCTAAGAGGCAGTTTTTTGTTCCATGTTTCACTCATACTGGATGTTGTCAACCTTTAGTAGGTTTTAAGTTTCCTGATGTGCTAAATGTTAAGCAAAATGGAAGTTGTGGATTTAGTTTGTATTCAGTATCTTTTCATGTTTATTGGTTATTTGAATTTCCTGTTTTGTGAAATGGTAATTTATTAATTTTTTCTAGTACTTCTCTGCAGTACATACACTTTACAATCATCTTAAGGAGTGAATGCATAATAGAGCTTGGTTATTTTTTTAAAATCCCTTTCCCTTTCCCTCCTACCTCCCTCCCTCTTTCTCTCATTCACTTTTCCCTGTTTTTGTTCTTGTTGATATTACTAATTTTATCTCATGTTTATGACATTAAACCTTGGTCTATTTTTGGCTCATTTGATTTGACTTTTTCATATTGAGTTGTAGTCCTTTGTGTATTCTGGATGCAAGCCCTTTGCCAATTATATATTTTATACGTATCTGAATATTTTGTATGTACCACATTGTGGCTTGTTTTATATTCATTTAAAAAACAAAACAGGATCCTGCTAAGTTTACCAGGAAGGACTCAGACTTGCAACCCTCCTTCCCCATTCTCACTAAATGCTAGTGTGATGGGCATGTACCAGTGCACCCAGTTTTACACTCTCTTAGTAGTAGCTTTTAAAGAATACAGTTCTTAAGTTTAAGGTAATCGGTCCTCAGGGTTTTAAATATCAATATGACTTCCCTATAATAAAGAAGAGGCCATAAAGATAAAGAGATATTTTGCCAAA
>PVLD010029034.1:0-18584 GCA_004027595.1 Dinomys branickii | reverse complement strand
ATACATTTGAAAGTATTGAAATAACGCATCTGACCACAGTGCAGTTTTTGCTCTTAGTTTGATTTCTTGTTCTGTTCTACTTTGAGGAGGGGTTCACCTGCCTTTTCTTCTCTTTATGTCTTAAGTTTGGTACTTAGAACCCTGATACTCAGACTCTCTTGTTTCCTACTGTATGAAACTGATGCTGTGAGCTCACTCTCCCGCCTTGAGGATATCCCACAAATTGAGCTATATTCTATTTCATCATTGTCTAACTAAAAATATTGTCTGATTTTCATTGTCATTATGCTTTTACTTTTGGAGTATTAAGAAGTACCTACCTTAATTTATCAACATATAGGGATTTCTACTTACTATTTTATTTTTTATTTCTAGCTTCCTAAAGCTAAAAGGTGATTCTTTAAAATAACTAATAAAATGGATAACTTCCTTATCAAACAAAATAGAAAGAAGGTAAAAAAATAACCATGGCCAGGAATTAAATTTAAAAATAGACATCACTATAAATTCTAAGTCATTAATACGGTAACAAAAGAAGATATTACAAATAACTTTATCCATAAATTTGAAATTTTCAATGCAATGAACAAAATTTCAGAAAATGTAAGTTACTAATATTAGCACTAGAAGAGTTGAGAAGTGTGACTAGTTCTTGATGCAGTTTTTTAAAAAATTAGTCTTTGACTACACATTAGAAAGTTGCTTGAAATATCCAGGTCCAGATGGCTTCACTAGTAAATTATTTCAAATAGTAAAGGAAGAAGTTGCATAATTGCACCTAAACTCTTTCGGGAAGTAGGAAAGGATAAAAGCTTCCACTCAGTTTATGAGGACAACGCAACCTTAACACCAAAACCTGAGAAGGCATTAACGAGAATGGAATAAGTTCATTTGTTTGCAAATTTGTTTCGGGTCTATTATTTCTTTGATGATTTTTTTGTCTAGTTGACCCATCTCTGTGTCAAAGGGGTGTTGAGGTCCCCTATTACAATAGTGTTATTTGGTTTTTAATATCTGTTAAGATTTGTCTTATATAGTTTGGTGCTCCTATATTTGGTTCATACATTTTTATGATTGTGATCTCTTCCTCTTGCAGTTTTCCCCTAACTAGTATGAAGTGAAATTCCTTATCTCTTTTGATTGTTTTCAGTTTGAAGTTTATGTTGTTTGCAAACATAATAGCTACCCCTGCTTTTTTCTGAGATCCTGTTGCATGGAGAATTGTTTTCCATCCTTTGACTTTCAGTGGATGGATTTCCTTTTGGGTAAAGTGTGTTTCCTGTATACAGCATATTGAGGTATTTTGTTTCTTAATCCACTCTGCCAATCTGTTTCTTTTGACTGGTAAATTGAGGCCATTTACATTAATGTTTGTAACTGATATATGTTGGCTTATCTTTGTCATGTTATTTACTTGCTGTTGGTTTCCTGCTTTGCTATCTGTTTAATTGCTTGCTCTGCTTGAGAGTTCCTTTCTATTGTTGTTCTTGAGATTGTGGTCTCTTTTTTCTTTGTCTAGAATACCTTTTAGTACTCTTTGTAAGGTTGGTTTGGCACTCATGACGTTCTTCAATTGTTCTTTGTCATGGAAATATTTTATTTCTCCATTAAATTTGAAGGATAGTTTTGCAAGAATTCATCAATCTTGGTTGGAAGCTGTTTTGTCTCAGGAACTGTAATACTTTGCTACAAGCTCTTCTAGATAGGGTGGTTTGTGTTAGATGTCTGCTGTGATTCTGATGGGCTTTCCTTTATAGGTGATCTGTTTCTTTTCTCTAGCAGCTTTTAATATGCTGATTTTTGCTGGATATCTGGAATCTTACGTATTATATGTCTGGGTGTTGTTGTGCTTTGGTTGTGGCTAGTTGGAGTTCTATATTCCTTTTACCTGTACATCAGAATCTTTTCCCGTGCTTAGGAAATTTTCTGCTTTTTTTTTTTTTTTTTTTGGCAGTACTGGGGATCGAACTCAGGACCCTGTGCTTGCTAGTCAAGCGCTTATTCCACTGAGCTATATCCCCAGCCCCCAATTTTCTGCTAGTATTTCTGCAAATATTCTTTTTATGTCATTTGTGTTTCCTCCTGTTGTGTCATTGACTCCTCCTATTAGTCTTACATTATTTCTCTTTGCCTCATCTTGCAGCTGTTGAATTGATTTTTCCTGGATCCTTGTTGATTTTAAGAGATCCTGTCTTTCACAATCACTAGCTACCATGCTGTTTTCAATATCTGAGATTCTATCTTCAGGTTCATTCAAGCAGTTTTGCCAGCTTTCAATGAAAGTTTTGATTTTCTAGATATCTCTTTGAATCTATTTCATGCATTCTAGTTCTGTCCTGTATTGTTCATTTAGTATTTCCATCAATTTCCTGTGCTCATCTATTTTATTACATATGTCTTATTTAGATGTGCTGAGCAGTTCTTTCATTATTGATGTCATTTCTTTTTTTACTTGGGTGATTATTTCTGATCTGATTTCTTCTATGGCCTGATGGAGTTGTTTCTTTACTTCAGCTGTGATCATTTCAGAGATTTCACATATGTGGCTCCCAGGTTTTCCTATGTCAGTGTCTCCTGGACTTGTTCTGGGTGGAGTTGAGTTCTGAGATGGCACTTTACTCCTGCGTCTTGTCATTTTGGATGTCAGATGGAAAGTGCCAAGCCACAAGCTACCCAGACAGCTCACTGAAGGTCTCTGGGGACCTTAGTTGACCTGGATATCAGACTTATCCCAAGTCTGATATGGTAGAAGTCAATTGGCCATGAGGCCCAGGATCCCCAGGTAATTGGTGGGGTGCATGGCTCAGACCACAACTGTGATGGTGAAGGAATGCTGGCCTTTGGCACCAGGGTCTCCAGGCCAAGGATGGAAAACATGCAGGTCTCAGCTGTGAACCTGATGGTGATCAGACAGAGGCTGCTGCTCTGGGATCCTCAGGTAGCTGGTTGATGGAAGGCAGGCCTCACCTTCCAACTGAGAGGTCCACAGAGCCTGGGACTGCTCCCACCATAATTATGACTTTTAATCAACAGAGTAATGATACATATTTATGGTACACAATGTCACATTGCAATACCTTTATAAAATAATCAGGGTAACTGCCAAGCCTATCGCCTCAGACATTTATTATTTCAAAATCCTCTTTATTTTGAAATAATAAATTATTGTCAATCATGGTTAGCCTATTGGAAGTTATTCCTTCTATGCTACTGCACCCATGTAACTGTTACCACCCTCTTTGTAACCCTCCCCAGGTTTGGTAACCAATGTGCTGAAGCATTTCTTCCATTTTTTTCCTCTGGTATTTTCATAGTTTGAGCCTTATATTAGAATGAGAAGTTAGCCTTTTAGTCCTTATCCTTCAATTCCTCAGTTCGCTTTCTGGAAACAACTACTATTACTGTTATTTTAGCTTGTGTTAATCGAGAGCAATGTTCAGCTTCCTCTGTGAGAGCATTGTTTCAGTTTTCACACTGTCTTAGTCACTTTTTCAGTGTAGAAGCACTACCTGACACACACAGCTTGAGGGAGGAGAGGTTCGTTTTAGCTCACAGTTTGTAGTGGTTTCAGCACAGAAGGCTGCTTCCAGGATGTAAGCAGTATGGTAGAAGGGCCAGCCACACAGGAAAACTGCTTACCTCATGGCTGCCTGGAAGCAGAGGGCAAGGGGCGGAGCCAGGAAGTGAGATATTGCTTGGTCAGCCCCCCAACCCATGACTCACCTCTTCTAACCAGGCCCAGCCTCCTCACAGAAACTCAGCCATTACTACCCTCATAATCCAATCACTTTTCAAAAGCCTCGCCAATGACTGCTTGAGGCTTTGGGGGTGGGAGTACCTAGATAGAAACCACAATACATGCCTAAGTGAGAACATGCAGTGTTTTTCCTCCCATGCCTGACCCACTTTACTTAGCATAATATCCTCCATCTCCACCCATGTTTCTGCAAATGATAAAATTTCTTTTTTTTAACTGCTCAATGGCATTCCATTGTGAATAGATACCACATTTCCTTTATCTTCTCACCCACTGACGGATACCTGGGTGATTTCAGATCTCTGCTATGATGAACAGTGCCACCATGAACACATGAATGCAGATGTCTCTTCCATGTTCTGATCTAAATTCCTCTGGCTATGTACCCAGTATTGAGATGTCTGGATTACATGTCAGTTCTATCCCTGGCTTTTGAAGGAATCTCCTTATGTTTCCATAATGGCAGTACCAACCTACGTTCTCACTAACAGTGTGTGAGAATTCCCTTCTCTCCACATCCTTGCCAGCATTCGTTACTGTCATTTTGATAATAGCCTTTCTGACTGGGCTGAGATGATATGTCATTATGATTTTGATTTGCATTCCTTGGTGACAAGTGGTGTTGAGCATTTTGTCATATAATTGTTGGCTATTTGTAGATCCTTTTTAAAAGAAATGTCTATTCAGGTCATTGGCTCAGTTTGAAATTTGATTATTTGGTTTTTTTATCGTTGAGCTGAGCTCCTTATATATTCTGGATATTAATGCCTTGTCAGATGAATGGTTTGAAATATTTTCCCTCATTCTATAGGTTGCGTCTTCACCCTAGCATCTCCCTAGCTGTAAAGAAGCTTTTCAGTTTGATGCAATCCTATTTATTCTTTTTTTTTTTGTCTGTGCTTTGCGGGTCATATCCAAAATATCTCTGCTAAAACCAATGTCCTGAAACATTTCTTTTTTTTCTCTTCTAGTATTTTCATGGTTTTGAGCCTTGTGTTAAAGTGAGAAGTTGATCTTTTAATCCTTATCCTTCAATTCCTCACTTCCCTTTCTGGAAACAACTTCTGTTACTGATATTCTTAATGGATAACTGAAAATAATTATTTCTCACAGGTCAGCGTGACACTAAGTGTAGGATATCTGAATATTATCCCGTGGAGGGATCTTGAAGGAATGTTCTTCTGATGAACTCATATGCTAAGGGAAAGAGCCTATGTCCCCGTGCAGGGAGCAGTGGTAGATCACAAGGGTGGAGAAGACCAGCAAGAAACACACACAGACAAATAGATAATAAAGATGTCGGATCGTATGAGCACTTATGGAGAGGACGAAAGTACGCTGAGGGGTTGGTAAGGGAGTGAGTGGTTGCTCCCAGTGCCTCACTGAGAAGGCAACTTTTAAAGTGAAGAATATGAATAAGCACTACAGTTCTGCGGTCTTTGTTTCCTCTTCACAATATCTAAGCATAGTTAATGATGAGAGGTGCCTGATCATGTGTTTCATCTCTGTCTCACACAGACACATGCTGACACGCACACATTAACAGTCAAAGGGGCAGGCTCTGGCCGTCCACCATCTGGGGTTGCCTATTGTTTCCTCCCACCCGCTTCCTTGTACCAGAACTAAGCCCCCTTGTCCCCTGGCCCCCATACACTCCATGAACGCCCCCGCTCCTTCTCAGGAGTTAGTGGGCAGCGTGTGAAATACGTAAAGTAGGCAGTACACACGGGGGATTTGGAAGATGCAGGAGAAGGTCCTGAATTCTGCCACATCGCAACTGCCTTCCGGAGGCTGTTTGTTTTCAATATGCCACTCTTTTGTATTCATTTGTTTCTCCAGAGGGTCAGAGAACAGAAATCAACCAACTATGTGAGAATTCTGCTATGAATTTCTCCACACCCACTAACCACGTATCTGAACATTCTGTGATCATTCTAATAAACGACTCCAAGTCCAGGGCAGTACTCACAAACTTCACCCCCACCCCAACACACGAACTCTCTGAGTCTCACCCAGCTAGGAGGACGCTGCCCTCCCCAGAAATATAAAATCTTCCTTTCCTCCCTTCCCTCTTTTCTTCCCTCCTTTCAGTTTTTCGACTTACTTATATACCCAGAATCAATGCCTTGTTTATTGCCTCCTGGCTGGACACTTTACATTAACATCATGCACATGTTCACTTCCGATATTTGTGTTGTTTTGTTCTTCCTTTTTTTTAATGTTTCCGAGATGTGTTCATAGTTGTAGTCATTTTCTTAAAGCAATAGAATGTCTTCGTATTAAAATGCTGTAATGTATTCATCCCTTCTGCCACTGATGCACATGTAGGCAGTTTTATATTTTTCACTATTGTAAATGATGTCACAAACATTGCAACCTCGTTTCCTGGTGCAGAGGAAACTACCTAGTTTTAAAAAAACTACAAACTTAATTTTAATGAATAAGAATCAATACAAAACAAAGTCCTCAGGCATATGCAGAAAGAGCCCCATTGGTGGTGCCTCCCCGTCACAGATGGGACCACCCTGAAAAGGATAAACTGTAGTACTCATGAGGTCCGCCCTTCCTATCCAAACTCTGCACCCGGGGTTTCCGTGTTCGAACACACAGTCAGCTGCACACAGAAAATGTTAAAGAAACTATTGCATCTGTACTGAACATGTATAGAATTTTCCTTCTTATTATTTCCATTATTCCCCAAACAATAGAGTACAGTAACTATTTACAAGACACTACCACCGTATTATGTACATAAGTAGCCTAGACTTGACGAAAGCATAAAGGAGGGCCAGGTATGGTGGGACACACCTACCATCCCAGCACTCGGGACACTGAGGCAGGAAGATTGCTGTGAATTCGGGGTAGCCTGGGCTCATTAGTGAATTCAAGGCTAGCCTAAACTATACAGTGAAAGCCTGTCTCAAAACAAAACAAACAAAATATTTATCCTCCCCCAACAGAAGGATATGTGCAGAGATTATGTGCTGTTTTATACTGTTTATACAAAAGACTTGAGCATTCTGGTATCTGCTGGAGGTCTTGGAACTGACCCTCCCAAGGATGCTAAGAGATGATTATGACTGCATTGTATTAGAGATAATACCAAAACAGAGGAAGGTGATTTGCCATCTAAAAAGAGACATTACTGATTTCCCACAGGGGCTGTTCTTAGTACCAGTCCAGAGGCATCTGGGTCCAGTGGTGCTGCTCTGTGTAGAGAGACCCTGCCTCATTCTTACCCAGTCTGGCCCATTCTGCCATTTAATTCATAACAGTAGGCATGGCATTTGTGATTGGGTTAGGTTATTTTCTGGTTTTACTCATAAGGATGGAAACAGGAATACACAGACTCATACATACACACTGTGTACCCAAGCGGATTTTATTCACAACATAGACCAAAGTAAATTTCAATGAAAATGCTTCTAGAAGTCTAAATTTGTCATGCGGTACCCACAGGGGCCTTCCATGGTAACCTTCCTTTCCCTAGGTGAGCAAAAATGTGTGTGTGTGTGTGGTGTGTGTGTGTGTGTGTGTGTGTGTGTGTGTGTGGTGTGGGGGTGAAGCTGGCTTCATCTGTGCTTCCATTTTCCATTTTGTTGCATGACATTTGGGGATTTGTGAGCTATTTTCCCCGGCATTGTTTTACTAGATTTTCATCCCCTAGTGAGAAAGGGATAAGAGAGACAGAGTAGCTCCAGTTATAAAATAAAGAAACCAGGATGCGCAGAGGTTCACAGGCATCTCCAAAGTCCCAACTGGACCTGTATCTTATGCCTTTCCATTGCGGGTGGGCCAGGTCACTCCATTCTGAGCCCACACAGGATGAAGTCCTATGTTCAGGGGGCTCCACCTGCCTAAAACCACCAGGCTAGAACTGACACTTCAGAGAGCCTGGTGAGCAATCCCAGCCCAGTGTGGCATCACGGTCCTGGTCCCACAGCGGCTTCCGAAGGGGCTTGGTCCCCTCCACAGGGAAATCATGAGCGTGACAGCCGTGATAATGGTGTGAGAATCACAAATAGATTTCAGATTGCCATCTTGTCCTGGTTTTCAGGTTTCTGTTCTGCTGCTGAAGGTAAATATTCTGGGAAAAGCAGGCCTCAGCTACGGCTGTCTTCAGGGAGATGTGTCCCTTCAAGATAAGGCCAATCATTTTATGATACTAATTGTTGGCGAACGGGACGTTCGCCTGGAACATATCCCTGTGACCCTCCCAGCCTTCTGCGCTGATTAAAATGAAACTGTTTGCTCATGAAACGCCCCAAAACCACAGCATTGGGAGTCATGTCTCCCCCACCCCCTGGAAAATCTAATTTCCAGAGGGTACATCTCACCGCAGCAGGCTGCTGTGTGGCTTACACAAATAATGCAAAATCTCCAACATCCCTACAAAGAACCTGCTTCTGTTCCAACGCTGCTTTTTATTGTATTTTTCGTTTATTATATTTTATATTTCATCCCACTAATAAATTTTCCCTTACCCCAGGCCCCCAACACCTTCAGTGGTACAAAAAGTAATTCTAAACCCTAAGCTACTCCTGACCTAACTACTTATTAAAAACACTAATATGCTTGGTGGCTTTGATGTCTGCCGCACAACAAAGGCAGGGAGTTAGTCTGGGCCACTGTAATCCTTGATTTGTCACTAAGTTATGACACCCAGCAGAGCCGTGTGACAGTGCAAATCAATCATCTTGTGTGCTCCGCGGGGCCTTCCCTGCCTCCTGCAGAGCCTCTGCAGTTTAATTAGCTTTTTTCACACTACCACAATATACATCTGCAGCTTCAGCAAGAAAAGAAGATGGAGGAGAGTTCACTGGGGTGGGGGGAATGCTTTAAAAAAGTTCATATCTCAGGAAAAAAAAAATCCAGAAAGAAGAAACATCGGAGAACTTTGTAGTTTTTGCTTCAGATGCATTAAGGCTGCGAGACACAGGCGTGGTATGCGCTGTATTGTTAAGTGCAGACTTTAAATGCAGCACCACGCAGCCTTCTGTGGAGCGGGTATCAGGTGGTATTTAAAGGCTTTTTCTTCGTTTGGGGTAGTGTGCGTGTTTCTGTGTTTCCTCTCCTGCCCCTCCATGCTTTCCTCCCCCGATCCTGCCTGATGCTCTGTCCCCCCCACACACACCCCTCCTGAGCTCTCAGAGGTGAAGGAGGCCAGACCTTGAGGCTGGCTAGGTTTGGAAAAGCTTTGGGTAAATTCCCACAGGCGTGTGACGTCCCTGAGTGCAAAGCACGCTCCTCTGCTCATGTCACAGTGATAAGTAAGGGCCTCGAAAAAGAAAGCAGAAACAAGGTCAGGAAGGTGGCGAGTCACTGACGGCAGGGGTGAGAACAAACCAGGCTGCTGCGTCACACACAGGGTGACACTTTCATCTTGGCCTGGGTGTGGAGAGTAAAACACATGAGATCAAGCTGGTCCTGAGTCCAGGACGCTGTGTGGTCCCTCTGGGAAATCATCTACCAGTGAGGGAGTCCGGGGGCAGCTGGCTCTCAAGGGCAGCCGTTACAGCTGTGGGCTGGTGACCGCGGGTGTGGGTCGTGCCACTTGAAGGCTGGCGGAAGAATTTTGGTGAGGTTGGGGGAAGAGGGCTGGCAGAGTGTGTGCTCAGCATCCACAATGCAGGAGATGTCTGGGATCACCTACGCGGAGGGATGCTTTTGATATCTGAAGATGTATCATATAACGCGCTCTTCCAGGGACTCCTGCATGCTTTGGTGGGCTTCGTCATCTCCAGAGGGCCCTTCTCCTGTGTCTGTGACCCTCCCACCATGGCGTCCCAGTAGGTGCAGCTGTGCTCAGGCCTCCTCAGACTGTGCTGCCACCCTGCTCCCTTCAGTAGGGGACGCTTCCTTCCAGAAAGGGCCTGGTCCAACCCGTAGGAGCTCCTGTGAGCCCATAGCAAAAGCTGACCGCGGTCAGCACTAAAAAGTAATGAGGGGACCAGCTCCAAAAAGGCATGGAAGAAACTCCAGTGTGTGTTGCTAAGTGAAAGAAGCCATCCTCAAAAGGCCACATACTGAAAGAATCCAAGGATAGGACTTTCTGGAAAAGGCCCAACTCTTGAAACAGTAAAAAGATCAATAGCTGCCAAGGATTAGGGAGGGAGGAATGATAAACAGGTGGAGTGTTTTTAGATATTTTAGTTAAACTCCTACTTATGATGCTGTCATGGTGACTACCTGTCATGATATGTTTGTCAAAACTCATGGTTTTACGGTTTAGAGAGTAAACCGTACTGCAAATTTTGACCATCAGCAAGTGGCCATGTGCCAGTGCTGTTTCATCAGCTGCGCCTTAGGTATCAAACTATACTGATCTCCACAATAGGGGAACTTGACAGGAGGGTGGGGGTAGAGGAATTCTGCAGTTTGTACTCTTTTTTGGGGGGGGGGAGGTAAACCTAAAACATATCTAAAGAGTAGTCTATTAATTTAAACTTTTAAATAAAAATCACCGAGATGGAAGTGGCAAAATCAGGAGGAATAGGAAAGGGGAGGTGTCCCTCCACTGGGGTGTTTATTTGGTGGTTCATTACCAGTGGGGAGATGCTGGAGCTACCCTAGGAGCTGCCTTTCCTGCAGCAACTGGCGTCTTCCAGACCTCACTTTGAGCATTTAGCGCAGTGACCTCTGTTTTAGTGACACCGAGTCCTGGTCTGTTCTTCATTTCCCAAGACCGCCACGGAAACACACGTGCCACATTTTATGTTATAGTTGGATGTAAACAGCATCTCACTTCGCTGAATCTCCTCTTAAAGTACTTTTCACAAGGAGAATATTCCCCAGGGAAAGCTTCCGTAGAGAGGAGAGGCAGGAGAAGGGGCATTGCATTTCAGAGCAGCAAGTATTCTTTCAGGGTCTGTGGTCCAGCCCTCAGAAAAGTAAGTGACCTGATCACAGCCACACAGCCACGCCTGAATAGAAGTGACCCGAATTTTAGGATTGCTAACTTTGCATCCAGCCTGCACACTGTCCCTTGGGGCAGCTGCTAAATGGTCCCCAGAGTGGAAAGAGGACCTGTTGACCTTTCTTTCAGGAGGCCTGACTCCTGGTCCTGAATCTGTCTGTTAAGGTCAGTGTCACTTTAACTCTCCTATGGGCCTGCGGTCCAGTTACCTTGACTCTACAATGACAGCCCTCATAGTAGTAAGACTCCCACTAGTTGTTACAAAGATTGAAGCATTTTTACAAATCAGAGAATGTTTGCCCTGTGCTGGTCAGTGTCGTCTCGGATTACTTCCCCTCCTGCTGCAGTTTTTTATCAGAAGAGGATGGTTGTGCTTCACAGGCAGGAACCAAGGGTTATTGATGACTTGTTCTGGTTGGCAGGTGTGGGGTGCAGTCAGGGAGCCACATTCCCTACAAGCCCTCAGGTGGAGGCAAAGTGGGGACCCCGGCCCCTCTCTGCTGGCCCAGGCCTGTTGCTTTTCTCAGGCTCGGGCCCATCAAGCATGTTGGCTCCTATTCAGTGACAGGCAAGGCTCTGTCAGCAGCTCCTGCCCTGCCCTCCCCACCTGAGGGCCCCCTCCTGCCAGCGTGTCTGACACAGGACTTTCAGGTCTCAGAAGCTGGCCTCACCAGATACTTCAAAGACTCTCCCACCCAGGGGCTGGACACCCCACCAAGGCTGCACAGCCCAGGGGGTCACCTTCAAAGATGGCGAATCACTCAGGCTGCTCACCAGTTTAGGGGAGATCCCCCAGGGCAAAGGGTTTCTTGTTACAGAGGGGAGGTGTCGCATTTGAAGGGCATCCCTTGATTTCCTCCCTCCAGAGTAGTCCTGCTCCAGGCCATGTCAGGTCCAGGAGAGGCACATGGGGAGGTGCCAGGAGGGCAGAAAGATGGCACCAACTCGACGCCTGATGTGTGGCAGCCTCAGGTCTCTCTGTATTTGTGCCTGGAGATGTTGACAGCACAGGTGGCTTCACTGGTGGATATTTCTGCTCGGTGTCTGGCTGCTGATGCAGTTTGTGACCTGATCAGCGCAGTGAGGGAGCTGGCCCTGCACAGGGCAGACTGGCCCTGTACTTCCCACCTCCTCTGGTAAATTGGACATAGCTGGCATTGTGAGGCATATTTAGCATCCTTGGTCCCTTTTTCCACGAGTCCTTCCAGTCAGGTGACGTATAAAAATGGCCCCATCCAAATACCTCTTGTGGGGCTGGCACCTCCGCTGGCTGAGGAGTAGCAAGGCGCTCAGCAGCAACTGAAACCTTCCCACCCCCATGCAGATGTGGGGTCTGGGGACCACTTGTGTGAACATTCCTGGGCCCAGGCTGGATCCTGGGATTCTGTGGCTCTCGGGTCAGAGACCAGTTGCCCAGTCTGGGCACCAGGACTCAAGTCTCTGTGCTTCCTCCTGTCCTTTACCCTGCTCCCCCTGCCCAGCACTCTCCTCCACACACAGCCAGTCACACTAGTGTACATGCATTCACACTCACACTTCCTGACATATGCACATGCATATACCCATTCTTTACTCACACCCATTCATACTTATGCACACACAACCTCACACATCAGTTTGCTCAAATACACACAGATACACACCACTCCTGTACAGACAGGCTTCCTGACACACTCACACGCAGACCTCTGAAGGCCCAGGTGCCCACCCAGACCCCTCAGCAGGAATACTCACTCTCCTTTAGAGGAGTCCCACATCCTCAGCTTCTGGGCAGGAAGGAGCAGGTGCCATCACCTGAAACTCAGCCTGTGCCCTGGGGACAGTGGAGGCTGGTAGGACTGAACAGGAAGATGCTGTGACTGCCCTAAGCTCAGCGAGAGCAGAATTCTACATGACAGAGGACTGGCCCATTCTGTGCTCCGTGGGGGGAGGGGGGATTCTTTGAACTAGTTCCTCCTCTGTGCCAGTGAGAAAAGTAATGTGGGATTTATGTAAAAAAGAACAAAGTGCAGATTAAGGAAAAACAGTACCCACGGTTAGGCTGCTCATTGAGAGAGAACTATTGTTAACCACCAACTGTGTGCTTCACAGACATGTTTTTGGGTCCCTCTTGTCATGGGGAGCTATATGCGCTGACTTGCCAGGCTGTGTGTAGGAGCCACGCCTGGTACATTCTCATCCTCACTAGACACCTTGGTACTCTAACATTTGCAGTCTTGCTGACCCTTCGGCATCACATCCCCCCGTTAGCTGGTTTCTAGTCTTGCCTGGCCGATCCCCTTGCACGTGCAAACCAGCGAACCCCGAGCCACACCCCAAGCACTTCCCTGAGTGAGCTCTCACACTTTCTTCCCTGGCCACCCATGGGCCAGGTTTCTGAAAACCGGGGACAGATCGGATGTCCCAGAGCCCATCCAAATGAACCAATCCTAAACCTGCTCATCCTGCTTCACCCGCTTCTTTCGCATGGAAACCACAGAAGAGCCCTTGCCCATACCTCCTCATTCTCTGGCTCCTGTACCAGTTAGGGTTCACTAGAGAAACAGATTTAATGTAAAATACGTATCTATATGATTATATAAAGGGTTTACTAAGTAGGCTTACAATGGCCACCTGTGGAATTATGGGTAGATGTGTGCAAAATACCTGTCTTTGAGCCGGAGAGCAGGAGGATCCAGTCAAAGGTTAAAGGCCTTGAGCTCACTGCATAGTCAATGTACGTTGTACACGTGCATCAGAAACCCAAAGGATTTGCATTGGAAGGCTGAAGAGTTCGCCCTGGAAGCTGGAAGGAACTGCAGATGGACATCCAAAGGCAATGGCAAAAACTAGAGCTCCTCCAAAGACGCTAAGGGAAAACTTCTTCCCCTTGTTATTCCTCCAGGCTGCAAGCCTATGAGCTGGTGCCACACACCTGAGGCGTCTTTCCTCCTCACCTTGCGGCCTACATGTCAATCAGTCGTCCACAGACACTCAGTACTGTACTGCACTCCTCCCACAGATGTTTCCTAATCCACTCCAGTGAAGCTGACATATCACAATGACTGACCACACCTCCCAACTGGTCCTGTGCTCCCTTCCCTTGTCCACAGTGTTCTTCTGTGTGCTGTGCCTCTTTCTCTTGGGACCGATGAGTACAGTACAACCAACCGCCTTTTCAATGGCAGTTGTCTCCTAATCTGTTGATCTTATCAGACCTGAATAATAATAATGATAAAACCTACATTTTAAAACACTATAGTACCCAACTATTGAGCAAACACCAACTGGATATTCCTGTAAAGGTAGATGTCATGAATATCTACAATCAATTGATTTAAGTAAAGAAGGTGACCCAGCATAATCTGCATGGTCATCATCCAATCAGTCGAAAGACCTTACAAGCAAAACTGAGAAAGACATTCTGCCTGAAGGCCACAGTGTCAAAATACCTGCAGGTACATGTCTATCTCTGTGTGCATCTGTTTGCTCACTCCACCCATCAATTGATCCGTCTACTGCTCTCACCATCTCTCTAAATCTTAGGCAATGTACATCCTACCTTGTACGTCACCACTTTAATGACCAGATAGGATGTCATAATATAATTATACCACAACTCATTTATCTATGCATTAGGTGTGTTTATTTTTACATCTAATTTTGTCTTTTACAAATGTTACCATGAAAGAATGTTTAATCATTACATTAATCTTGGATCAGCTCTTGAGATAAATTCCCAAGAAGGTTACCAAGTTGAGGTCAATAAAAACATTGAAGGCTGTTGGGGAAATGCTCCCATGTTGCCTACCCGAGTGTCTCTGTGCCTAGTCTAACATGTGCTTCTGCGCTGGAGTCTCTCGGTACTGTCAATTCTCTTTGTTTTCAAAAACCAAAATTTTTAATTTTAAAATTGCCTCAAGAATGCATGAATGGGGGCTGGGGATATAGCTCAGTGGAATAAGCGCCTACCTAGCAAGCGCAGGGTCCTGAGTTCGATCCCCAGTACCGCAAAAAAAAAAAAAGAATACATGAATGTATGTGCATGCAGGGTAAGAATCTCAGGCACTTCAAAAGACTCTAAAGTAGAGAATTGTGTCCCTCACCCTGCTGCCGACTCCTTCCAGCGTGCCCCCTTCCCAGGGTAACCCTCCAAGAAGGGTTTGCTGAGCTTCCTTCCATATCTTTCCTGAGCACTGACAGCCGCACCAAGGCACAGGGAGGACATGACCTAAAACTGACTAATGTGAATGTCACATTTCCTTCTTATTTGTCATTGTCCCTAAGGGGGAGTTGTGACCACAGAGGCAGAGAACAAAGACATCAAAAGCATGACATTCGTGTTTAAAAAACAGCCAGAGTCTAGGGGAGGACCCGGAGGTTTGTGAACTTCCTCACTGCACGTCTTTTTCCCCACTAGTGCAGAGGGCACTTCAACTAGTCAGAGGGAGAGGAGGACCCTCAGAGCTGAGTGCTGATGCGCATGAGCTCTGCCCTTGGCGCCCATGCACAGCGCCCTCACTCGGGGCAGGCTGCTAAAGGGAAGACAGCAAAAGAGACTTCCCCAGACATGTTTGAGGATCTACCACTACAGTGGGGCTAAGCCACACACAGACTCTTGGATTCATGGTGTGAACTCTTTGCAGTAGGGCAGGCCATGAGTGTTCCAGGCCAGAGAGGACCCAAGGCAGTGCCGGCGAATAGCCCCTGGTACTGGGGGGTTGCTGGAAAGCCAACATCAAGGATTGCTGCAGGGCCAAGGGTGGCTCATGACCCCTACGAGGGACTGGAAGGGGGTGGAGACACTCAGTGGTGCTGGTGCGGTATGAGCCCTCTCTTGATAACTGGACCAGCGCATCCCTCACAGGGATCCTAGTGTAGACAGACATTAGCCCCCCAAGTCAAAGGCTTCTGCCAGCACCAGGACTCTGCATAAATGTCTTTTCACCAAGCTTAGACGCTCCTGAAAAAGGAGAAGGATAAATACCTACAAGTCAGACTGACTAGGGCTGCATTTTATGCCACCAGACTGTATTACAAAGAAGTAGTCAATTATTTCCAATATCTGAGCATGAATTTCAAAATGTACAGAACTGAGACATGTTTATATAATTTTTATTGTTACATAAGTAGATTACCCTAGGTAGACCTACATATATCTTTTTTTTTTTTTTTTTGCGGTACTGGGGATCGAACTCAGGACCCTGCGCTTGCTAGGCAAGCGCTTATTCCACTGAGCTATATCCCCAGCCCCCATATATCATTTTTGTAACTGCTTTTTTGACAGATTTGTTGTGACTCCATGTGGCCAGAACAAAATCACACCCCAAGCCTCCCCTGGGTTGTATCGCTTCTCCATTACTAATCCTTCCCTCCCCAGCCAAAGTAATATTTATGAGAACTTCCTTGTTCTTCTTTATAGCTGTGTCACCTACACGTGCATTATGAAACACAATAATTGATTGCCTGTTTTTAAACTTTGTATGCATGTAAGTCAAATCACACAGGCTGTAATAAAAGAGTCTGTGTTTTTGTTTTTGTTTTCTTTTGCTTAGTATTATGTTTGTGAGACTGATCCACACAGCTGTGTGTAACTTAGTTCATTCATTTTCATGGCCATATAGTGCTCCACTGTGTAATGCTCTATGACTTACCAACTTTACTGATGAAGAACATGTGGTTCCTGTCCAGTTTTTGTCCTAAATGAATCATGTTGCTAGGAACATTCAATCTTACTGCGTACACGTCTATGTATGCAATGCTAGGCAAATGCATAAGAGTGAAATTATTCATAGGATATACATGTTTTCAGCCTAACAGATAATGCTCAGTTATTTTCCCAAGTGATTACAATCATTTCCACTTTACAGGCTGTGAATAAGACTTATAGTTATACCCTGTCCTTACCCTTCAGTGGTACTATTTGAAAAATAATATTAGCCATTCTGGTTGGTGCATGGAGATGTGTCATTGTGGCTTTAATTTGTTTTTCTTTCATTTTAAAGAAAATAGTACAAAAATAAAAAGAACAAAAGCAGAATACAAACAACATAAAGCAAGGACATTAGAAACGACACAGGGTTTCAAACCAAACGACAGGGACTAACAGTGGCTGTTATATTACATATTGTTATCTTCAGCGAAGTTGCTCAGATCACCAGATGTAAAAGTAGAAGATTGATCAAATCAATAAAGAGAATAATAAAATAATAATTTAAAAGAACATTAGAGACTATACGTAGTGGCACTAGGCAGGATCATAGGAATTCACCATTGGTTGTTATGCTGCAAATTTTGTCGCTCACATAAGTTGCTCAGATAATTTGTATTTCTTGATGACTAATGAAATTGACCATCTTTTTTCTGTTTGAAGGACATTTGAGTATCTACTTTTGTAAATTACCTATAAATACCTTTTGAGTAGCTTGGGTTTTCTGACGTTATCCTATTATGTGTAAGAGTTCTTCACATATTTTAAATCAAGTCCCTTGTTATTTTTAATGCAGATATCTTCTCCGTATGACTTTCCTTCTTCCTTCATAATAGTGTCTTTGGCAGATGGGGGTGAGGGAGAAAATTACTAATTTTAACATCATTTAATTTCTCAAATTTTTGCCTTAAAATAAGCTTCAGAGTCCTATATGAGTTATCTTGGCATGAAGTTGTTGTCTTTGTTATATATTTAGCATTCAGATCTAAAACTTACATGGAACGGATGTTTATTGATGGTATGAAGAAGGGGCAAGGTGAATTTTGTTCTACATGCTAGGCAGGCGCTTATTCCACTGAGCTATATCCCCAGCCCCTGTTCTACATGGATATCCAGTTGACACAACACCATTCGCTGAAAAGATTCTCTTTTTGTGTATTGTGCTATAGTGCCATGTTTATAACAAATGATGTTGTCATGTATATATACGGCAACATATACGACAACAGATATGTATCTCTCTCTCTCTCTCTCTCTCTCTCTATATATATATATATATATATATATGTTTCTGACCTCTGTTCTTCTGATCTCTCCATTACCCACTGCTGTGGTATGGATCTAGAATGTCAGCCAAAGGCTAATGGATTAAAGGAGTGATCCCCAATCTGTGATGCTAACAGGAAGAGGTGGAGCTTTAAAAGGTAGGGCTTACTAGGAGACCCTCCAGCCACAGGGAGCATACCCTCCAAGGACACAGTAAAATTCCAGTCCTTCCTCTTCGTCTTTTTCACTTCCTGCTCAGGCCTTGAGGTCAACAGTTTGCTCCGCCACACACTGCCCGCTATTATCTGCTGTCCCACCTGAGGCCTAAAAGCAATGGGCCTGCTTGTCCAGGGACTGCAGCCTCTACAGCTGTGAACCAGAATGAAGCTTTCAAATTTATAAATCGATTATCTCAGGTATTTATTACAGTAGTGCGAAGCTGAATAACACAACCACAATATCTTGATTATACCCATTAATATTTCATATCAGGGATTTCTCTGAGATGCCGGGGGAGATGTGGTAGGGCGGACCAGGCTGCCGGGGCGAGACGTGGGAAAGTCCCAGACGCTGGGAGCCAGGGACGATCCCCGCGGGGAAGAAGCTGGGCTCGGTCCAAGCGCAGTGGGAGCGCGGCCGCCTCGGGCCCTCCCGCCCCCCCCGAGCCGGTGCAGCCCCCCGGCGGCTCCCGACAGAGATCGGCTTGCTAGCGGCAGAGACGCCCGGCAATCCCACGTTTCGCGCGTGTCGGGCGAGCCGCGCGGGAGAGAGGGATTTGCTGGGTCCTGGCGCCCCGAGAATACAGACAGCTCGATCCCTCCCGCCCCCCCCCCGACCCGGCGCAGCTCTCCGGTGACTCCCGACAGAGATCGGCTCTCTGGCGGCGGCAACGACCAGCGGTCTCACGTTTCGTGCACATCGGGCGAGCCGCGCAGAAAGCCCCAAAGGATAGACTG